>KV737427.1:0-12608 GCA_000500225.2 Phytophthora pinifolia | reverse complement strand
CACCCGCGACGCCTTCCGACCGCTACATCCGTTACCTACGATCTCCGTGTGAACGACTCTTCGCTCCCACCTAGACAGTCGCGCCTCTCCGTACAGTCGTGCCCTTCAGCATCCCGACCTTTCAACAGGCCTTGATGCCGATGGCAGCATACCACCGTCGTAGTAGCATGGCTTCGTCTGGAAGCACACTACTCCCACTTGAGCATAATGTCGAACGCTGAGGCAATATGATTACCCCCATATGTTCGCTTTGTTCCACGTGCAGAAGCGTGCCACGTCGTCCACAACACCAACTCCATTATCGTTCTAGTCCGCAGCACCGCACGCAATCATAGTACTCCACACGTCCGCTGAACCCTCTCGATCATCGCACTTGAAGCAGGCTTAGCAGTGTCTCGTGTTGTGGCTCAGCCACACGAGACTAGCGCAGCTAGCTCGGCCCGCATGGCAAACATCACCACAGCTCGCTGCATGTCAAAGTCATTGTCGTCTAGTCATGGCGCTCAGTCGCAGTAGTTGAGGCTCGGGCCTTGTCCGTCGTCTGGGAGGCATTTGTCTCGCTCCGCGCACTACCCTCACCCAGTGAGGGACAAACTCTTCACACACAAATACACTTCTTCTCACGCAGCAGTCAATCGATCAAAGTTCTAGGGGTGACTACAATAACCACATATCACAGCAGGGAATATGAAATGCGTGCGCACCCAGGGGGCAGCACTGTAACTTGGAAATGGAACAGGCGAGTCACTCCAGCAACCTCCACCGCTTCCACCGGATTACACCACTACGAGGACGCCAGCCGAAGTCGTGCTGGACAGTGGTTGGACGTGGAACCAGTGGGTTTGTTGAAGCACACCGGTTCACTACGAGGCCACCCAGACGTGCTGGGCGGCGCTCGATCTCGAACGCGGCAGACGCCTGGGCAGGATCGCTCTGGAAAGTCACAGCGGGAGAAGGAGAGGTTGACTGGGACTGAGTATGGAGGACTGGCAGCCACACGAGAGACGGAGGAGCAAGTTGAAGCACCGCTGCCACAGCGGGAGCACTGGGGGCGAGCGTGGGGAGCGAACCGTCTTGGTGGGCTCACTTTGGAAYCGGCAAGGTGGAGCTCACTTGACTTCCAGATCGGCGAGGCAGCGCACACCCGCGAAGTCCCACAGCAGCAGTAGCACAGAGGTTGGGGTGATCTAGCGTGAGAGCGTCGGCAACAGACCCGGAACGGACGAAGTACAACAGTCGTGGTCGCGCTGTCGTGTGAGTCGACCGCAAGACCTGGACGAAACCGTGGAGACGAGGGAAGCTGTCGTGTGAGTCGGCGGTGGTAATTCGTTGAAGCAGCCAGGTCAACGGACGAAGCCGGAGAAGCGGGGTAGGAGCTGACGTGTGAGTCTCCGCCTCGGCCGGCAACTCGTTACACGCCTTCCCCAGCACCAGGGTACCAGGAACGACACGTGGGTGATGAACTGCTCCGGATCACCGTCCTGGTCTTCGCGTTCCAGTACGAAATTGTCGTAGCCAGCCGGCTTCACTATTCTTAGCAGTCCGAGCCAGCTGTGCACGAACTTCGACGCCCTTGGCCCTCTCGGTGGCCGGTACAACCAGACCTTATCTCCAATCGTGAACGTCCGCTGCGACCTCAGCTTCATGTCGTAATACCGCGCTTGCCGGGTCTGCTCTCGTGCTCCGCACACTCGTTCGCCACTTTCATTGCCGCTAGCAGCCTTTTGTGATAGTCTGTCAGCTTACCGGCCTCCGCTGCGCTCGCCCGCCGCAGCAGCTCATTCGGTGCTCTCAGTTTGCGTTCCATCATAAGCTCATTAGGCGACAGCGTGGAGTGGCGTCCCGAGTTGTACGCGTACGCCGTGAAATCCACCCAAACGTCCCAGGCTCTCTGCGAATCTTCCTTCATATACGTTGCCACACAGTCCTTCCACGTCCGATGAAAGCGTTCTACCAATCCAATCATCTGTGGACGGCATGGCACGAGGTTGCCGGTAGCATGAAGACCAGCTGCTCAATCGCCTTGCCCGCTAACTCGGGCGCGCCATCCGTGAGGAGCTCGCGGAACGGACCAAACTTCAAGACTATCTGCCTCATCAGGAACTCGGCAATGTTCTCGGCTGTGTGGCGCTTCGTCGCCACGGCCACTGCATAACGAGTCACATACTCCACTGCTGCCACCACAAACCGCTCTCCGCTGTCACTCGTTGACAAGGGGCCCGCCACATCCAGGGTGATGCCACTTCTCGGGGCCGCGCTTTGCGGCTCCCACATTCCTGGCATCCGCGACCCACTGCTTCACTTCATGCTGGAGACCTGGCCACCAGTCCTGCGCGATCCTTGCGTAAGTGTGCGGGGCCCGTAAGCGCCCGGCCCAGACGGAGTCACGGTGCTCCTTGAAGGCTACCGCCCAGGGACCTGGTGGCGGAACCACCCGCCAACCCGCTGTAGTCTCCACGAGCGTCAGGCCGTGCCGCTGCCTCTCTGTCGTTCTGCTGCCGTCGAAGAGTTCTTCCGCACAGCGTTCTCCGCCCGCAGACGCCTGTGGAGGTCTTGGATACGCCAGCTTCCGCCTCTGCCTCTGCAAGCGGGGGGTCTCGAGCTTATCTCTGTCAGCCGGGGCCGTGTTGGTGCCCGGCTCGCATGACTCTTCTGTGCCTTGCGCCGCGTCGCCGTCACAGCTACCTTCCGCATCTTCAGCTGCAAGCGGGGCCGCACGATGTCTGCTGGCAGCATCCACGGCCAGCATCTCTGCTCCGCTCCTGCCGTCTCGGTGTCGAGTGCGCCGGCGCCTGCGACACCAACTTCCGCCTCGGGTGAGTCCGGCGGGGTTTCGCAGGCGTCGGCTGTGGTGTCTTCGACTTCTTCTGCGCCCACAGGTTCTGCTGCTACGCCTCCGAGTGCCAGCTCCGACCCACGCCATCATCCCTCTGCCATTCCCTCGGTACATCAGGTTGGATGAGCTGGATCAAGTCGTGTCCGCAGTGTCGAAGGATACGGTTCGCCAGAGCTCTCGGCAAATCACTGAAGACCTTCGGATTGCTCTCGGTGATGTCGCTCGCCTGATCGTCGACGTCTCCCGTCGTCCGCCACTCCGCTACGACCCAGACCTCGACGAGTGCTTGGGGCGGGCTACAGACCTCCGAGAGGTCGTCACTGCTGTTGTCGACTCTCCTCCGGCTCCTCTGGGTCGTGATGAAGAGGTTGACCGCTTGTACGCCGAGCGTTGTCACCTCCGCAACACCTTGGCGGACGCGGCGTCGGCGCTATCCCAAGAGATGTTCGCGTGAGTCTACTGGGCGTCTCTGCACTCAGGATTCGTCCGAGAGGAACCAAGCCCAAGATAATCTGCGTCGTCTCCGGGCTGAACATGCTGCTGTGCGCAGAGAGCTCGACCCGCTCATGGCATCGTTGGCAGGGACAGTGGAGATCTTGAAGCGCGCCTTGCTGCCAAGAACGCTCTGCTCACGACCACGTCTCAGCAGCTCCGCATGGATCGCTCGGAGTTCAAGAAGGGCGTCGTCGCGTACACCAAGCAGATCGCGGCTCTGAACCAGCATCTCGCTCGGGACCCTGCTCCCGTGGTTCCGCCGTCTTCGCAGTCTTCCGTCGTTGCACCGCAGACTTCTGCCAAGCGTTCTGGTCTTGAGGAGGAGCTGGAAGATGACTCAGGGAGTGGTTCTTCGTCCTCGAGTCCCGTACAGGCTCCTGCCAAGCGCCGACGCCTCGTTCGGCCTCCGTCGACATCGGTCTCCACCCCGGTCTCTCGGTTGGGTTTCCCCAAGTGGCAACTAAGCGACTGGGTAGTCCGTCTGTGAACCCTTCGCGTCCGTGGTATCCCAGCTGGGGTTGCTGTCGCCTTGCATGCAAATTTTGGAGCTCCTGCGATTTCCTCTGCGGCTCCGAGCCCGACAACTACACTTCCGACGTCTCCACCTCCGGCGTCGCCGGGTTCGAGTTGGCGCCCACAGCGTCACTGCCTGGTACTCCAGTCCAAGGGTCACCGTCACCCTCTCCGGCCTCTCCTCCAGCGAGTCCAGCGTTGCAGCCTACTATTGTGAACTTACTGGATGAGGACGACGCGTCTGAGGACTCTGCGGCTCCTCCAGAACTCTCGCTAGCGACTCCTCCGCGCCGAGATGGCCGTCCAACTCGCATTGCGACTGTCAATCTCCGGTCGAAGACAGCGCTGGAGAACTTGTTGGCTTCGGATGATCTCGTGCTGGGTCGTCGTCAACCCACCCGGAAGACGCCTGCGGTTGCTGCGTCTAGAGCTCTGGCGAGTCGTCGTCTGCCCTCGCATTCCGGCGGCGTGACTGCGCCGTCAGTTGCTTCGCATTCGCAGGCCTCTCAGAGCTCTGCGTTGTCGTCGACCGCTGGGTCCATGTCATCGCTGCCCGGTAACCTCCGTGGGGTCTCAAGTGACTCCTACCGTCAGCGCTGGTTCGCAGGCATCGGCCATACGTCACCGTGCTCGGCCAGTACACTGCCGCGTTGTCGACGGCTCCGGGTACGGACGCGAACTCGTGCGCACCCGCGACGAGTGCTCCGCCGCCACCGGTATCAGGAACTCTGGCTGTTCGCCGCTCGCCAGGGAAGCTTCCGTCTTCGGCCACCAAGTTCCTCACGCCTCCGTTCACTTCTCATGGGGCAATAGAGACTTGGTGCCAGGTCCACAACGCTCGGATGCCGGCTCCTCTGCCCACTGACCGTGCTATTCCTCTGTCGGTCGATGGCTTGAGGGCGTACACGGACTACCAGGATCCCCAGCATCCTCGGCAAGTTCTTCGTCGGAACCTGCCGCCGAGCACGTTCGACCCTGGTGACGAGCCGCTTGCTCCTATTTCTCTCCGTCCGAAGGGTCTGGACAGGGTGATCAAGGCCTGGCGACAGCTGCAAGGCAACGCGGTGGGGGCCAAGGAGTCTGAGGAGTTGGGTTTCGCTTCTTGGGAACGAGCCCACTGGATCCCGATTGCTCTGGTGGAATTGTGGCTCAACCAGTTGGACGCAGAGCTCGGTACCGACGCAGCAGCATACCAAGAGATATTGGCACTGTGGGTGGAGTTCGACCGCACCCGCAATCTACGGGCTGATCGCCTCCGAAAGCGAGTTTCACATCAGTACTGGAGCTGGGCTGTTCAGCCCAAGAATGACCCATAGAGCATCCCCGCCGAGTTGATGTTGAAGCCCTCGGTGCTGTCGTACTCGTTCGAGGTGCTCACGTGGGTGCCCTCGACGGACGACTGGGTTTCGGAAGTGCCGGCCTTGGATCTCCATGAGCCATGGTGTAATTGTTGGGCTGACATGCCTACCGAGCACCCATTCAACACCACTTTTGCCCCCTGTAACCCGTCGGTGCCCCTGTTTGTTCCTCGGAACACCATGGAGCAGGCGGTATTGGACGGCCTTATGGTGAACCCACAGCTGGATCACTCTTTGTGGCGCGCTCCGTGGGCCCTGCAGCGTTTTCAGGATCGTGACGACTCTGAGTCGGCTGGTGACGGAGACGAGTCGTCTGAGGTGTCTGCGCCTAACGACTCTTCCTCCGACTTGTCTGTTCTGGCCAGCATCGCGAGTTCTTCGACGGTGGAGTCCTCGGCGGACCCGCCTTCTCTCCACTAAGCTGCTTCGAAGTAGTCTGTCGTCTTGAAGTAGCGGTTTTGCAGCTTAGAGTGCGTTCAGTCTCCCAATTCCACGTCATAATTCATTCACCATCTTCTCTTTTCACATGCAATATTAAACACCATCTCCTCCTTCTCAGGATTGAGTAGGTGTGTCCACACGCAATCTCTGCAGTAGTCGTTCATCCTGCGGAGCGGGCTGCATTGCCCCACTTCGCAGGTCGTCATTTTCAACACAGTAGCATCTTTCGTCTGCTCACTGAGGGCTGTGTTGTCCCCTCAGGCAGATTACACCTCGGGTGAGGTCTCGGCTAAGTCTCATCAGCGACTTGAACCATCTGCAGCCGCTGATCTCGACGCTTCTCCCTCAAATACTCGTAAAGCAGTCCTCCGCAAGACAAATTGGCTGTTGGCTCCCAAGTCAGCTCGTCGAACCACCTTGAACTCTCCGACAGCTCGGGTAGTTCCGGTGGAGAGTGGTGTTCGGTCATCCAGTATGGCCTCTACCTCGAATTCGCCAGCCACTCGGTCAGGCTCCCAGCTGTCCTCGGGTAGCAGTTCTTCGTCAAAGTTGAAGCGCGAGTCTTCAGTTACGTCGAGCGTCAGTTGAACCTTCAGTCGCTCTGCAGACTCATTCACCGCCTTCAGACGAGATACATGCACCACTGGATGAAACCTGTGTCCGGTGGTCCAGCTCGAAAGCAAACTCCTCGACTTGCTTCTTGATCCTGAACGGTCCATGCCATTGATGCGCCAGTTTCTTCACCAGCCCATGTTTGACTCTCGCCATGTACAGCCAAAATTTGTCTCCACGCTTGAACAGAGGGGTCGGTCCATCGTCCGAACCTTCGTCATCGTCCTGCCATACCTTCGTCTGATTCCTCTGGGCTGTTGTTGGGGCGAGCCCTCGGAATTGCCGCTCGTTCACATTGTGCACGCGAGCTCTCCGAGCCTTCTCCTCTGCTTGATACTCATGAGTCATGTGGAGAGCAATTTCTTGCTGCCGACTGGCTTCTCGTCTCCACGCCATGGCGTCTGATTGTCGATCTCTACCTCGTTTGAGTGGTGAAGACATAGCTCGAAGCGTCGTCCTCGCATCCCAAGTAGAACGGGGTCTCCTTCCGTGTGGAATGTTGGGAGTTGTTGATCGCGAATATCAACTTCTCCGCGATGTCGTCCCAGTCTTGCTGTAGCGGATCTTCAGCATACACCCGTACTGACTGCATCACCGTCTTGACCGATCTCTCTTTGCTTGCGGCCGGTAACTCAACGTCGCTCGCGACCGAGACTGCATCATCTCTGAGAATGCCTGGAAGACCTCGCTCATGAACCGTGGGTCTCGGTCGTGCCGTACCAGTGTCGGGGCTCCGAATCGTCTGTAGACGCATTCCTCAAACGCTTGGGCAACTACCAACGCGGTGGTGTCTGACATCGATTTCCCATTACGAATCCGGTGAACGCGCATTGGAACAACAACATGGCTGTGTTGCCTCTCCGAGACTTCGGCAATGGTATCACAAAGTCCATCGACACCATCTGGAACGGGTACTCTGCCAGAATGTTCCCGGGTGAGTATCCTCGAAGATGCGGTTTGCTTCTACTCGAGCTGCAGTCAGGGCAGGAGTCCATGTGTTTCTTGACGTCGGCGTACAATCCGATCCAGAAATTGTCTGCCTTTACTTGGTGGAACGTCCGAACGACACCTTAATGCCCACCTTCCAGCGAGTCATGACAGCTCTGGATAACCTCCTGAATCATCGTTGTAGGCACCACCAGTCGTGGTGATGTCTCGTCCTCCACTTGTTTGCTCCACCGACGGTTCACACCCAGGTAGTATAGCACGTTGTCCTCGCTCAACACAAACTTGTCAGCCCTATTCCAAGCGTCCCGAGCTGCTGTATATGAGAGCTCTGACTCCTCTCCTCGCAACACGGCTTTGAGATCTGACCACTTCTGTTCTTCGTCTTGTCCGGTMGCGATTCKTCTGCGCCGTTCTTCCTGGATCTCCACCGGGTCTACATCCTCAGCACTAGGAGTCGTAGCGGGCTCCGTCTGGGCGACTCGTTCGTCTACCGGGATCTCGATCGAGGGGTCTGCGGGTTCGCCACTGGCATCCTCGTCGCCCATGAGGTCGTTGGCACTTGGCGCAGATGACTCGTCGGCGAACTCGCTCTCGCATGTCGTCTGGTGACCACTGCCACTTGAGCCGATTCTGGCTCATCTCGTACGAAATCGACAAAAACATCCGTCTGCGGGTCGTCCTTGCCACACTCGCATGGAGTTAATAGAGGATTCGTTGACCACCGTCGTGACTTTGTCTGCTTGCGTCGTGTCATAGATGACTTCTCCGATGCGATTCAACTCCGTCAATTCCAGTCGCCTGCCTTCGTCCGTGATCACCGTCGACGTCTTGCTCTCCAAGGACGGATCGTAACTTAGCCGTGAGCTCTCGGTGACTATTCAGCTGTGTCTGGAGAGATTCCTTCCGACATGCCATCACCCCGAAGGATTGCTGGAATGCGAGCCTTGAGACCCCCACGATGACCAACTCCTCGGTGCCATAGTCGAGCGCCGCCGAGACGCCGTTGTTCATGCCAGTGTACTCCGCTATGTTAACAGTTGTCTCCTCGAGGTAAGCACTCGCACTGTCCACTTCGGTAATTTCCAGAGGATCCAGGCGCAGCTGCCGTACCCGCCGAGTTTCGCTACCTTGGCAGAGCCGTCGAACGAGAGGACGAAGCCTCGGTAGTCGCGCGGTAGTTTCGCGTAGAGAAAGTGAGGGTCCAGTCGAGGCATCAGAGCCTTCGTTGACGGTGGTGCAACACGCGCCAGAGAGTTGCCCAGATCAACAAAACTAGTGATCGTGGATTGTAACAACTGGGCGAATGCAACATCGTGTTCCTTCAGACGCGTCACCACGAGATGCCCGCACCGCGAGCTGGAGTGCTCGCCCGAAGAGAGTCTAGAAGAGCAGAACCAGAGGTAGGCGTCCATATCCGTGACATCCACCAGGGGTATAGCGTACTCTAGGATCGCCGTCACCGCGTTCACCATCTTGTAGTCGATGCACAGGCGGATGTCGACGCCGTTCTTCTTGAGCATGATCACAATTGGTAACGCCCATGCGCTATCAGAGAAGGCGATCAGACCTGCCGTCAACAGACCTCTCAAGACCTCGTAGAGTTTTTCTTGAGGTGCCTGGGAGGTATTCGCCGGGAACGTTGTTTGATTGGGGCGTGTCCTTGCACGTCGATATCGCACACTACGCCGTAGGCCGATGGAGGAAGGGCGTTGCCACTCGAGATCATGATGTTCTCGTGGGACTTCAAGATGTTGATCAGCTGTTGCTGCTTCTCTAGTGTCAGCGTTGGGTTGACCACATTGCTGCCGGGGTAGTCTAACACCGTCGCCGGGGCCTCCGTCAAGTCGGGCAGGAAGGCGAGCTCGTGAGTATAATCCTCGAGGTCGATCTCGTTCGCCGGGTGCTCGGACTGATCGGGCGGGATCGTTGATTCCTCGGATACCTGGGCGTCAGCTACAGCACAAACGTAGCGCGCATCCAAGCGACCCACGAGGTTGCTTTCATCGTCCGACTCCTTTTCGCTTTCCTCAGAACTTCCAGGCAACGTCACGTCTTGAACCGACGCCTAGGGAGTGTCCCCTTCACACTCATCAGCTCGTAGCGGCATAGCCAGTCCTTCCTCCTATTTCTCAACATCCCGTCGCTCCAGCTCTCGCTCCCATCACTCCACGCATGCCATTGCCACCTCGTTCGTGGTTGATTTCGCGTCAGCTACATGCCGTCGCAGCAGCTTCCGCGGGGTCGGGTACTCAGAGCGTTCCACTGCCGGCGGCTGACGAACAATCCACTCCTCATAGAGCTGTTGTTCTCGCTGGTAAAGCGTCTGATATCGAGCTTCAGCGTACGCGTGCCACTCCTTGTACTTGCCAGAGTTCAACCGTACATACCCGACCTCAACCTACAAGAGGACGGATGTGTGTGCAGCACAAAAAACGCCTCGTCGGGTCAAATTGGTCTACCGGACCCAGAGAGGCTTGCCACGCCTGAACCGAGTCACTGTCGGGACCCACGACTCAGTGCGGCGGATCCATACTTCATGCGTGTCACGCTGCGGCTGGCGACGCGTCACCTTGAACTCTCGCCAATCTCGCGCTGGCACGTGGAGAGATTCGGTGGGCCCTGCATCTTCATGGGTTCCATACGAGCACTCGTCGAGCGCATTCTGGGCCTTCACCAACGGAACCGTCACCTCATCTGGTAAGCGAGCTGTCCCATGGAACAGATCCAGCCGTATTCCAGCGGGGATCATGAAATCAATGCCGAGCACCACATCCACGCCTGCACTATGATCCATGATCCACAGCTGGAACTCGTAGACTCGCTCCCACCCAAGGTAATCTTTACGAGTGCTCGTCGAGTAGTCTCCAATTTATTCCTTTGACCTCGAGGCTACGGCCGTGGCCAGGAATGTCTCGGGGCCGGAGTTGGCAAACGCAGCAGAGATCACGCTCACGTTTTCCCCAGTGTCTAGGAGTATTCTTGTCCGGGTATCCTCGACTGCGCTCGTACCAATGCTCTCATCCGCTTTCTCTTGTCATATCGTTGAGACGACCACCGCCCCATCCGCTCTCCCGGCAGCAGTTTTGCAGTCGCAACGAGCTCTCGGGGTGATCGGTCGACGCGGGCAAGACTTGCAATGGAGCCCTCTGTCGTCGCCGTGGCAGTCTGACTTCCCGTCTTTGCCAATCTTCCATCCAGACCGTCGTCTCCGTCTTGTTCATTTACTCCAGTCGCACCGGAGCTTCCATCTTGTTCACGTTCAGTTTCCATCGTATTCACACTTCGTCTATCAGTCATCATCAGGCCGTTTTTTCATTCCCCGACAAAGGCGTATACATAATCTGCGTCTTCAGCGGCTTCAGCTAACTGTGGCAGCCCGATTGGGACAACCCAGTTTCAGTTGGAGGGCTGCCCAGTTTAAATGACTCCCACAGACGAGGTTCTGAAGCTCCGGCGACAGATCCTTCTTGTCCACCTTTGCTCGAAGGAGGTCGGACATCGCTTGAAAGGCTTCGCACTTGCCCGCGTCGTGCACCTGCTTGCACAGCTTGCATCTAGTAGTGGGCAGAGTGACTGGAGCCTCCGCATGCAGCACACGGACCGAACTGGCGTCTGGGCTTGCGACTATCGCGATTGAAACGTCGGTCGCCCTGGGCATAGGTTCGGTGGTCTCGGTCACCCCTCTGGCGCCCACCTGAACGCGCGTAGGTACCTTCGGCTGCTGCGCGGCGTTCACTCTCGTTGGCTGCTGCTAGGTGACCTCTGTCGCTATCCTCAGAGAAGTGTTCTTCTCCTGAGGCATCGCTCCCGTACTTGTCTTCTCCGGAGTAGCGTCCTTCCCGCTCCGAGGTATCGCTACCACTGCCGTCGTAGTACCGCGCCTGCGACGATCTGCTCGATCGACCACGTGGGCTCCGCAGGTCTAGCCCAGCCAAGGCGTCAGACAATGCCTCGGTTAGATCCTTGGCTGGTACCGCGAGCCCTCTCGTCTGTCCTCACGGTCTCGGTTGGCTCCTCTGTCATCACGTCGGCGTCCGTAGTCCCTGTCGCGCTGGTCCCGCTCTCGACGATAAGTCCATCTGTGCGTCGGTCATCGCGCCGACGACTGTCCTCTCGACCCTTCGGTCGTTGAGACGAGTTGTTTCGGCTGGCTTTGTGCCGTTCCTCACTCAGGAGGATCTCGTTGATAAGATCCTCGAGGTCATGATTGTCTTTCACGCGGACATGACGCAAACGCTGCTCGAGGTCTCGACCACCGCATGTATCGGGGAGTTCTTGAGCATCGCGACCTCCCTGATCAAACAGCACCCCAGCATTCTGGCCGTAGCCGTTCAGCCGGTTTAGGTAGTCGCACACGTGTTCCTTCTCGACTCGACGAGCCGAGTAGTACCGAGCCTTCGCGGACTGACTGAACAATGAACAGTAGTACTTGATGAATGCCTCGCTCAGTAGCTTCCACGTACGCCTGGTCTTGCGCGGGAGCTGTCGGAACCAGTGCAGCGCCCCGTCATGGAGGCTTAATTCGAAAGTCATGCACTACTCGTTCGCCCGAGTGTGAGTTCGTTTCATCTCGTAGATGAACGTCCGAAGCCACTGCATGGACTTCTCACTTTTGTTGCACCGTCCATAGTAGGGTTCGCTAGCCTCTGCCAACTCCTCGGCAAGGTTTCGAGTTATCGGCCTCACCTCACTGCTACTTCCCATCGAGACGGTAGCATCTTCTGGTTGATCCGGAGTTACCACAGGGATCTCGTTCTCTTCCAAGTAGTCGTCTTCATCTTCATCAGCAAACTTGGCGTTTGGATAGCCCGCCGAGTCGTCAAAGGAGACACTGTTCTCGGAAATGGGTTCCAGGAGCTCTGGGGGGTGACAATTCCAGCCATGGCCACGGGAGCAAACATCATCGTCCGCTCTAACTGGGTCATCGTCTCTTCGCCGAGGACGTAGTTCACTCCCGGTGTTTCAGTTGCTCATGGCAGCAGTGGAGGAAACGTTCCCCTTGAGCAACACCTTGATCATCATCGTCCGCATCATCCTCGAGCTTCGCGGTGAGATTGCGTTCCACTCCTAGCTCACATGGAGCGACCGTTGACCGCCTCGAGCAACTCGGACGTCGCGCCTGCGAGTAAGTGTCGGCGTTGATGATCCCTTGACAATCCTGCTCAATTACTCGAAACTTGTACCAAAGAAAACAAGCTCACCCCTGTTTCTGGACCCCGGCATCAGTTGTGGTGTAACGAGGCATGCATCAGATCGAAGGTCCATTGCTATATGGTGTGGTACACACACCATCAGCTTAAGTACGATTCGAACTTGACGACTTGGCTTGAGAGCCAACCATTGAGAAACAGGTTACTTCGAAGGTGCATTAATTAGGCAGTTTACAGTAACTAGGAACATATGAG
>AWVW02057074.1:0-10254 GCA_000500225.2 Phytophthora pinifolia | reverse complement strand
TGCAACGAAACACAACTCGCTCACCCCCGAGGAAGAGGGTCTAGAAGCGATCTTAGCCGCTGAGATGGTGACGCTTGACGTTCCTTCGGCCAGTCAAGAGGAGTAAAACGTCGTCAAGAGAGCAGAAGAACGCTACTGTACCTCATTGAACACAAAAATGGTGATAGTTCTCGTTACCACATGCACTTGGATCCGACACGGACGACATTTCGGCTGTCTGGATTCATAAAAGGTG
The DNA here is from genome assembly GCA_000500225.2 of Phytophthora pinifolia. Taxonomy (NCBI): domain Eukaryota; phylum Oomycota; class Peronosporomycetes; order Peronosporales; family Peronosporaceae; genus Phytophthora; species Phytophthora pinifolia. The sequence goes on along the minus strand of AWVW02057074.1, from coordinate 10,019 downwards.
ATCGATTTGGGTCCCGCCGCCGCTGCGTGGACTCCCTCACAGTAGACTGTCTTGCTCGCCCTCATCGTCCTGGCTCTCTTCGTCATACTGACTCATGCGGATGGACACCCGGCGGATCTGCGCGGCGCGGTTGGCGCGGTCGTAGCGCTCGCGACTGCGCTGCTCGTTGCGCTTCTTCTGCACCACCACGCCCATCATCATGGCCACCAGCACAGCAACAAGGGCGAAGATGCCCAGCGCCTCCTCGTACGACGGCGGGTTGTACTCCACATTACTCGTAGGCGTCGTCTCCACGCTCTCCGTCTGCACAGCCAGCGCCTGCGCCGTATCCACATCAGCCGCTGCCACTTGCAGTCGCACATTGGCAGCAGCCAGCGTCGCGGCTTGGCCGTCAAAGTAGCTCTCCATCGTCTGGTCCACAGCCTTGAGCAGCTGGAACGCCTCACTCTCCTTCTCGAGACGGGGCGCCAGCGCTGCCACCTCCAGCGCCACTTGACACTCCGCCATAGTAGCAGCGTCAGTCTGTCTCGTGACGTCCAGCGCGCTGGTCTCCACCTGACGGGGTAGTAGCCCTTCTCCGTCTCCGCTCTGCAGCGTCTGCAGCAGTTCCTCACAAGCCCCCTGCTGCACCGTCAGCACACTCTCGTGCGTAGCAGCTTCATCCTCAGGCGTGAGCGACACCGCCAGCAGCTTGTCGCCGTCCAGCGCAACGGCCGCACGGGCCAGTGAGACGTTGTCAACGCCCTTGGCGGTCAGTAGCTGCGTCATCTGCTCGTGCACGCTACCAGCGACGTCAAAGGCATCATCGAAGCCAAAGGATACCGCCCCCTTCACGGTCAGGTACAGTGCACAGCCGTCGCCGCTCGCGGCCTTGGATAGCTGCATATTGCCGCGGAAGGACGCGCTGGAGGGCAGCAGACTCGACGCCAGCGCGTCGCTGGAGCTCGGTAACTGTGTCACGGCGCGACAGGACGCAGAGGTGATGTACACGAGGTCCACGGACACGTGCAGCGGCTCAGCGGACGTCTCGACACTTCGGAACATGCTCAGCATCTTTGGGGCCGAAGGGGGGATTGAAGTGATAATGGAGAATCAGGATGCGAGGTCCAATCTTTTCGTTACTGAATGCTGTGATTGGTTGAAAGCACGCACTTCAACTCGCGCGTTTTGACCTATCAAACGACAGTGAAGAAGGTTATGGAGACTATATCGCTGGCGAAGGCGGTGGCGCATGTGGGGAAGAGCGTGCGCTTCATTGCGACCGTGCAGCAGGTCGCCAAGGGCAAGAGAGTGTTGGTAGGACGGCAGCGCGTCCAGGCGTGTCACGTGTTGCATGTTGGCGACGCCACGCGCCAGTTCTTCAAGGTCATGTGCTGGGGCGAGACGCCGCCCTTGTTGATACAGTCCACGTTGGCGGCTGAAACGGACGGAGACTCGGACCCCATGCTGCTGTCCAGAGCCGACGCGATGCTGCGAGTCGGGGACATTGTTCTCTTCTCCTTTTGTCGTATCAAAGCCTACCGGGGCAACGTGGAAGCGCAATTCGTCGTGCGAAATGACGAGACGGCGACGTCATCGACGGTGCAGCTGCTGTATCGTAAGGACCGGTACTTCAGTACACAAGACGTTCAGCTGAAGGATCTGTATCCAACGATTGAGTGGTACAAGCAGCACTGCAGAGAGCTCGTTGAGCAGGAGGCGTCGCCGTCGACTGCTACCCAGAAGAAGAACAGGTCGACGATCAAGGACTTGCGGGAGAATATGGTCGCGTCGGTTGTCTGCAAGTTACGGACACCGAGAGATGGTGCAACTGGAACTGGGGTTGCTTCGGAGCTGGATGGCGTGCTGCTGTGTGAGCTGGTGATGTACGACACTGCCAAAGACGCCATGACGGTGAACTTGTGGGACCAGCATGCTGAGAAGCGATTCGTTGCACGGCTACTGGAGCATCGAGGAGCGGTTGAGATCGACAGCGTCGTGGTGAGCCTTCAGGCGCTGACTAATCGACTGCTGGCCAACACGACACCGCATACGACGTTCCATCTACTGGAACCAGACGCCGCCGAGTCAATCGAATTGGAAAAGAGTATCGGTGGACCGGCAAACCTGGTACAGAGCAGAATGTTATGTATGACGACAAGTGGGCCGACAACCTTCGCTACGCTAGAAGAGCTGGAAGGAGCTTCTGTTGAAGGAAAGGCTATGTTGGAGAATGTTCGTGTCGAACAAGTGTGTTTGGGCCGCAACTTTGGGAGCGAATCGAGCTTTGTAGCCAAGTGTGCCCATCGATTAGCAGAACGGTATTGCACAGGGTGCGATCAAGCCCTCCGTGAGCTTCCGGGCCAGGATAAGCAGTCTCGCTTCGGAGTTTGCACAAATAATTGCAAGACTCGACGGGGTAGTGCTGCGCGTGCTCCCTGTGGCTGGAGATATCGCCGGTTTGCCATGGTTCTACGCGACTCTCGGAACGAGCGACTGCAAGTTGAAGTGGAAAACCAAGCGATTGTGGAAATTGTGGGCAATATCGAAGCTCAAGCGCTGATGGAGTCTACGGCAAGTGAGCCCCCAGGAAGTTCCTCATCGAGCTCTCCGTTTCACGTGGCTTCCGCGGTGGCTTCTCTCGTCAACGCGCTTGTCGAAGATGCGACTCAACGGTTTGACGCTGAGCTCATGTGCTCAACCGTGAATACAAGCCACAGCATCAGTCAAACTGGCGACAGCTATCAGGATTCGAGCCACGCTGATGTAGCTCGTCGGCATTTTAGCCTGCTTTCACTGGTTCCAAGTGATGCAATTCCCGTGTGACTGGAAGTCGAAACGACGTAGTGGAACGATGTTATACATTCATGTTTTGGACGCGCTCAAGAGAAAATGAAATGAATGAATCCTCGCTATCGGTCGAGCGCCGAAAGTTCTCGTGGAGTCCGCTGAGCTTAGTTGAGGGTGCCGGACACTGCGCCAACCTTGGCGGTGGCCGTGCCAACGGCACTCTTGAGGTAGCAGACCGGCTCGCCGGGGTTGTTGTTGATGTACGTGTACGCCTTGCATCCGGTGGTGTTGGCGCATGCATCGCAGCACAGCGACGGGAGGCTCACGTAGACGGTCTGGAGATCGTTGCCAGGGTAGTCGACGTCCGTCAACTGCGAGGTGCACTTCGACGGGGGCTGGATGCACTGGTAGTAGTTGTCGTTCCAAGGCTGGCAGTAGTAGCCACTCGGGCAGCAAGTTGTTCCGCTGCTCGAGCCGCAGGAACCATAGGCCGCCGTGGTGCAGGTTGACGAAGTGGACGTCGGCGTGGGCGTCGGCGTGACTGTACCAGTTGGCGTCGGAGTTGGTGTGACCGTGGCTGTTGGGGTCGGTGTTGTGGTGTTCGTGCTCGAGGTCACGATACCGGAGACCGCTCCGACTGAAGTCGTCTTGGTACCGGTGCCGCTCTTGAGGTAGCACGCCGGCTGCCCCGGGTTGCTGTTCACGAACGTGTAAGCCTTGCATCCGGCCGTTTGGCTGCATTGCGTGCAACACTCTCCTGGCTGGATGCCGTAGATGGTCTTGATGTCGTTACCGTAGAAGTCGACGTCCGGGAACTGCTGCGTACATTTGGCCGGGAGATCAAGACACTGGTAGTAGTTGGTGTTCCATGGCTGGCAGTACTGGGTGCTGGGGCAGCAGCTCACGCCAGCGGCATCGGAGCCGCACTGGCCGAACGAGGCAGTCGAGCACGCGGCCGAAGCGACGGCCGCGAGGCTGGCGAAGGCGGTAGTAATGCGAGCGAGCATTGTCTTGAACAACTCTTGTTGTGGTGGCTTGATTTGCTGGCAAATTGGGAAGTGAAATGAGCTTCGGTCATGGCTTGTGGTGCTCGCTTCGACACATTGGGGCTCGCCTGCGTACGCGAGTGCCAGCCAACATTCAACTTCAAGGTATGTCGAATTGATTGCACCAATTCCGCTGTTTGATCGAACGAACCTAACGGATTAGAAGGGATATTTGGGAACACGCCGCGTTGGCTTGGAACTTAACGGTGCAGGCCGTTCCAAAATATAAAATCACGGGGTCCAGTTCGTGAGTAACGCGCTGCAGTTGCCACGAAAAAAGTAACGAAGACAAAGACTCCGCTCCAAAGCTGAGAGCTGCCATCCCTGTCATCCAGCACTTTGTTACGTCATGAGCGCGGCGCCAGCTAGGAATCGTACTGGATATTTTCAATTGATATTCAAAAGCGCAGACGTTGTTGTCGGAATGCTTGATTTCTTCGCTTATCCATGTGATGCGAAAATTTTACGAAGCATTGCGCGGCTGCTTTCGGCGAGTGAGTTCGTCAGTCGTGAACGGGTTTCTGTCGGACACCGACAGGATACTTCACGCCATTTAACAGACGATGATCTACAGTTGTGCCAACGCTTTCTCTGGCGGATCGAACAAACGTATGTATATGCGCATCTAGAGGTAGACGACGCACTGTATACACCATCTTAGTTGAGGCGACCCGAGACCGCTCCCACCAGCGGCAGCGAGACATTGCTGCCGTTCTTCAGGTAGCACGCGGGCTGGCCCGGGTTACTGTTGATGTACGTGTACGCCGTGCAGCCGTCCGTGTTGGCGCACTCGTCGCAGCACAGCGACGGCTGCGTCACGTAGACCGTCTTGAGGTCGTTGCCGGAGTAGTCGACGCCTGTCTCCTGGTGCGAGCACTGCGCCGGCGACGAGATGCACTGGTAGTAGTCCGAGCTCCAGGGCTGGCAGTAGTAGTCGTCCGGACAGCACGTCACGCCTTCGCTGTTGCCACACTGCTCGTTGGCGCCAACGAGGCAGTTATGGGCCGGCGGGGGCGGAGGCGTGGGCTCGGTCTCATTCGACACAGGCGTGGCGGTCGAGGCGACGGGCACCGTCGTATTCGTGGCCGTAGTGACCACAGGCGTCGAAGTATTGGCACTCGTGCCAAGGATGCCCGACACGGCGCCGGTCGATGCACGAGGCTCCCCCGTTGCGCTTTTCAGGTAGCACGCGGGTGTGCCCGGGTTGCTGTTCACGAAAGTGTAGGCGGTGCATCCGGCCGTCTCGGCGCACTGCGCGCAGCAGTCGCTCGGCTGGATACCGTACACCGTCTTGATGTCGTTGCCGTACAGGTCGATGTTCGTGAGCTGCTGTGGGCACTGGCTGGGCGGCTGCACGCACTGGTAGAAGGTAGCATCCCAAGGCTGGCAGTAGAAGCCGTCCGGACAGCATGTTGTGCCGCTGTCGGAGCCGCACGACGCGAAAGCTGTGGTGTCGCACGCGGCAGAGGCCTTGGAGGCGGAGACTGCGAAGAGGATCGTGGCGGCGCAGATCTTCATGGCTTGGGCAGTGGGGAGGAAGGCCAAGTGTCGGGCTTGACGCTGCAAATGGCGGAATGCCGTTCCAGCTCACCATCGCGTGTCGGCGGAGACGTCGTCAGGATGGGAGCCTTCACGTGGGCGGTCATGTAGGTCTGGATAGTCGTGTGCATCTTGAGGCTGTGCGTAGCGCCTCAACGTGCGGCTCTGGTAACCGAACTATTATAAAGTCTCGTTCACAAGTGCTGTGGCCGATGTGGCTGGTAGACCATGCGTTGCAGCAGAACTTGAAGGGAGGTGTGGTCATTGATTCATTCGCGATAGTAGCGGTGACTTGGTTGGGCAAGGCGGAGACAATTGTGCCTGATGGCGGGCGTATCGGTGTTGAATAGCGCATTGCTGTCGGGGACACATAAGCTTCAACGGAGCGAAGACATGTCGGCATCTGGCGGCTTGATCTCTTGGGTGCAGCCTTGTGCTGTGGTTGACGGCTCGATGCGGAAGGTAGGTCTTGATAAAATGCGTAGCGAATGCCACTTCTCGCGTATGTGGTGAGCGAGAAACGGCTCACGCAATTGGTCTGGCTCGAGCAGTTAGTTTCGACTACTAGCGTTGTCTTCGACGGCGGGTCACGAGGCAATCCAGGGCCCGGTGGGAGTGGAAGTGTGGTCATACAGGAGACAAAGGGTGGTGGAGATAGCAGGCCAGTGTGGGCAGCGGCAACGGCACTGGGAAGGAGGACCACAACAAACAATGTAGCTGAATTCATCGGTTTACACAGATTGTTGGAGCAGGCGGCAAATCAAGGATGGAAGAACATCCATATTGTAGGGGACAGTGCGATGATACTGAAGATGATGCAGGGAAGAAAACCGCCGCCATCCAAGAAGCTGAAGCACTGGTACAACACAGCAGCAAGTCGACTGGCTGATATCTGTAGAGTGGCGACGTGGACTCATCATTACAGGCAAATCACGAATTATACCGTGGACCGTATGGATAGGCGAAAGTATTAATAACACAATACACGGACACCTCACCAAAAAAAAAAACTACTAGCGTTGAAAGCTTGACGATGTTGGAACGCAAACGTTGCGTACCTATTGGTACCTTCACCAGACATTGCTTTCTTATGTTCGTCAAGATTCAACCGAAGTACGGATTGTTCAGTTCAGCTCAAGCTGGTCAACCGTGATCGGAAGATTTGGGGAGTTGATGCTCTCGCCCTCGGCCTCGAGACGACGCAACTTCGGGGTGTGGTCCTGGTCGCTAGTGTAGCTGTCAAGGACGGCAGACATGGCTCCGACCTTTCTCAGCTGGACCATGCCTGCCTTCAGGAAGCACATCGTCGTACCCGAGTACTCATTGACGAAGGTGTACGACTCGTGGACAGGCATGTGGCGCAGCAGTCACCCGGCTGCAGTCCATACACCGCCTTGATGTCGCCGCCGTAGAAGTCGTAGACGGTAAACTGTCGAGCATGCGACGGCAAGGGCAAGCACTGGTAGTAGCTGGATGTCTACGGCATGAAGTAGTTCCCCGTCCGGGCAGCATTCGGGGTTTGACGAGTCACCGCACTTCCCGAGGTTTGAGTTGGGGCACGACGGCGTCGGAAAGCCCGGCGAGCACGGCAACGGAGGCAGCGACGACGGCAAAGGTGTGGATCATGAATGGAAGAGGTTCGTGAGCACTTAGTGGAAGTTTTAAGAGTGATACCCGAGAGGCGCAGTCCTCGTAGGCATTATGCTGGTCTGATGGGAGGCATACGCGCGACCTTTCATTATTATTTGCTGGAGACTCTCCGACTCGAAAAACCGGCTATCCATAAAAAAATAGAGGTAGATCTGTGCCCACAACCACGAGCAAACCCGCAAATGTTCTTTTGCTCCAAGCGGAAGGCTGATTTAAAGGAGCACGCGAGCGATGGTAAAGGCTGCTACAACGCACGCACACAACAAAGACTGTGGTCTATCGCTCAGTTGGAAGTTCGTGCTCGCTCCGAAGCCTTTGCTCAGTCCCAAGTCTGCGTGACTTGGACACCAAGTTGGAGTGCAATCCGGTTGAAGCGATGGAAGAGCGCTGCAACTGCGTGTGAAGAAGGTGGACAAGCGCTATTATAGCTGACTGTATCTAGAGCAGTGCAGTCGGCACTTACAGCAGCTCAAACATGGAGGTTCCTGGCTCGAGAAGTCGAAAACGTGTACATGCCACAGTTACAATCCAATATCGTGGTGTCTGCAATTGGATTCATTACCTTTTGCATTCTCTCGATGGCATCAATTTGCAATGTACAGCCCACAACGAAGAAAGTGCTTACTCATTCTGCTGGGCTAGTGACTCGATCATGTGCATGATCGGATCCACTTGAGCGGCTGTGTTATTCCCCACGTCGGCGAGGAATTGGCGCACCTTCGGGGTACTGTCGTGGTCGCTGGTGTAGCTGTCGATGACCGCAGAGATGATTCCAGTAGTCACTCGTGGGCTACCCATGCCGGCCTTCAGGAAGCACGCCGTCGTGCCCGAGTAGCTGTTCACGAAAGTGTAGGCCAGGCAGCCGTCCGTCGCCAGGCACGTGGCGCAGCAGTCACCTGGTTGGAGCCCGTAGACCGTCTTGATGTCGCCGCCGTAGAAATCGTAGTTGGTGAACTGCCGCGCACATTGGGCTGGCAGCGTGAGGCACTGATAATAGTCCGAGTTCCACGGCATGCAGTACAGGTTGTCTTGGCAGCAGTAGGCGACGCTGGAGTCTCCGCAGCTATCACCGTTCGCGTTACTGCAGGTGTCGCCAGCAGCGACTGAAAGCGCAACTGACAATGCCGCGGCGAAAATGAAGACGAACTTGGGCATCATGGCTAGTGTCGGAATTAGTTGCTCCGCGCGCAGAAATCTGTAAAATGAGCCCAGGACTGCCAGCTGAGTCTCCGCCGGAGAAGCATTACAAGACACTGTAACCGTGGTGCGGGGTGCACCGCTGCGGTCCGTCGACGCGAACGACTTTACGGTCTCTGGAATTCTCCGCCCAATGAGCGGATACGAGGCTGCATGAAGCATTGCATGCCAATATCTCACCAAGTGATCGAGCATCAGCTGGTATCACGGACCCAACCATTTCCAGCTCGGACTGTCTACCGAGACTCGAGACGACGGCATGGAGCTGTTAACAGTGCCCAAGAGCGACCTTGGTGATGGCACTTACGTCTCGCACCCTTACCAAACGACACTCATTCGAGTGATGAAATGATGACTGCAGTCGTCGGAAACCTGTCAACGACTGACCTCACGCCAGTCCGCGGCAGCCGCGCCGTCAGTGCACGTGCGTTCTCAATTTTTGCATCGTGGTTGGCTTGCAAGCTTGTATCTCAGAGCTGCAGCTCCAGGCACTTGAAGTGGGCTGTCTATTCTGCTGCTGCTGGATTCTGGGGCAGCTAGGGTCTAGCCTAGGCAGGTGACTGACTACAATATCACGTCGGCTCGCGGTCGCACCAGAAAACTCATTGCTGCCACGTCTCAAATTTTCAGATCCTCTCTAACAGCGGAATTGGATGCGGATTGAAGGTACACAAACAGCAAAAACTCTGATCTTCAAGGGGCTTGAAACTCGTGATCCTCTCAGTTGTTCATTTCCTGCTTCGCCTCCAACGCAGCAGATCAAAACCAAGCTCCACCACTTTTTCACCACAAGTGTCGCCCAAGACAATGCTCGCTCGCATTTACGTCGTCTTCGCTGGTCTCGCGGCCGTCACTTCGGCCGCGTGCTCGACTGCCTCGTTCGGCCAGTGCGGCTCCGATGCCGCTGGCGTGAGCTGCTGCCCCAGCACCCAGTACTGCCAGCCATGGAACACCAACTACTACCAGTGTCTTGATCTCCCGGCCAAATGTACGCAGCAGTTCCCGGACGTCGACTTCTACGGTAACGACATCAAGACCATCTACGGCATCCAGCCAGGAGAGTGTTGCACGCAATGCAGCCAAACGGCCGGATGCAAGGCCTACACGTTCGTGAACAGCAACCCGGGCCAGCCGGCGTGCTACCTCAAGAGCGGCACGGGCACCGAGAAAACCTCGGTCGGAGCGGTCTCGGGCATCGTGACGTCTACCTCGTCGACGCCCACGCCCACTCCAACTTCGACGCCCAAGCCGACCCCGACGTCGTCCACGTGCACCACGGCGGCTTATGGCCCATGCGGCAATAGCAAAGGCACCACGTGCTGCCCAAGCGGCTACTACTGCCAACCCTGGAACGACAACTTCTACCAGTGCATTCAGCCGCCGTCGAAGTGCTCTACGCAACTGACGGACAAGGATTTCAACGGAAACGACATCAAGACTGTCTACGTGAGTCTACCGTCGCTCTGCTGCGATGCCTGCGCTAGCACGTCTGGGTGCAAGGCGTACACGTACATCAACAACAACCCCGGCCAACCAGTGTGCTACCTCAAAAGTGCCGCTGGTACCGCCACCACCAAGGTCGGTGCCGTGTCTGGTACTCTCAACTAACGTACCAGGATGAGCTACTCGTCATACCGAGTCACCCAGTTCTAAAAACGACTTCGTGTTTAAAACTATGGCTGTATCGGAAATGCAAAATAACATATGGTTGGTGTGAAATGAGCACACCACTGTGTCTTTATCTTTCCGGGACAATTCTATATTTGGGATCATGACTTTCTGTCTTACGAAAACGCATGAATCCCAAGTGACTCTGCC
>KV737424.1:0-18345 GCA_000500225.2 Phytophthora pinifolia | reverse complement strand
CAATCTACTATCAGATGCAGGGGGGATTGCTACAACCTCCTGAATCGCAAGGGAATATGAAATGAGAACGACACCTAGGGTGACCACCTCAACTGGCAAATGAAATAGATGGGTCAACCCAGGGTGCGAGCCACTGGTCACCACCTAAATGGGCTTAGATACTGGCGAGAGTTTTCACACGGTTCCTCGTACTCGTGTGACCTTAGATGTCCTCGATGCGCAGCGCTCCTGGGACGCAGCCTCACGGTAGTCAACAGCGACAACTGGGCTTCCTCGGCGAAGTGCGTTCTTGGCTCCTGGACTGCTAGGCAGACACTTGTGGCTTCCAACGCAAAACAAACGCTGTTATCTTCTTATCTCTTCTTTTCTCTCTCTTCTTACTTGGTCATCTGGATCTTTTGCGGTCTCCGCTACCTCGGTGTGCACTCGCATTCAGAATGACTTGGTTGTTGTATGAGCACGCTGCACGGCGGACGCCACGTCGAGCTGATTTCATCAGATGATGACAATGGTATCTTGGCTGTCACTTGGTCTTTGTATAAGGATCGGCAGCATATCACTTCGTCAGCGTTGGACCCCCCACCTCTGCGTATCCTTGCGCACGCCTCCGTCGCAAGATCTCTCCACGATGATTGGCCCAGACCAAATCCTTCCATCATCCGGGATGTCGACCATCACCCGGGTTGTCACTTCACCATCCAGGATGCACATCCACCACTCAAGATGTTCCAGCTCCCACTTGTTTCCTGCGGTCTCGGGTCATCACTCCTCCTTGTTCCTCAGGGCTCTGGGCGCTGTTACTCCGTCCTCATGGTCGCTCTTGGTTCTCTTCAGGCTATTTCTCATCTGGCGCTCTTGGTACATCAATTAGATTCCTGGGTTGAGCGTCATCCAGGATGGCCACTTCACTCTCCACGGTTGGCGGTTCTTCAGTTTCTCACTTATTCGGCCAGCCACCTTGGTGCCCCGCCTGGCTCTCGTCCAGGATGATTTCTCCTGGGCCACTCTCTCGCGCTGGATACTGGGTACAAGCCGGGCGACCGGGCTGCAACGGGAAAATCCTAAGTTGCCTAGTGTCACGTTGTGAAATGTCATTTGGGCCGGCCGGGGTGATCGATGGGTTACTCAGCTTATCTACGGCGTGAAGTCATGGGTTATTGCRGTGAAGGTGGTGAACATTTCTAACCGTGATCTCTGGATTGACACTCGGACGGATGTCGCTCGGATTATCCAGAAAGACGACTTTCCGAGTGCGGGACGTTTCGTGCGTCCTGGATTAAGGCGTTACTTAGAGCGACAGCAGCTCATCTATGAGAACATGCTCTCGCGTCACGCGAGATTGCGCGCTCAGCGATTTGAGCAGATGGTACGAGATAGGGAGCCGCCATCTGTCCAGATTTGAGCTTGAACAGCTCAGCGGCGTTGTTTGGCTGGCGCAGCTGAGACACGAGGTTGTTAACCTTCTGTAACAACGGCTCGTGCTCGGTTAAAAACTTGTTAACCGCCAGGTTATATCGGTGCGATGCGCAACCGACCAATGGGACACCGATCTTCGTGGCGATGCTGCGGTTGGTGTTACAGTTATCTGCCGCGATGAACTGCACCATGTCAACCGTCCTGTTATAAACGGCCAGTACGCCCCGAAAAATCTCAATATGAGCGTCCGCGTCCTGGCTTCCGTCGTCCAGCGGTGACAGCGCGAGTAGCGAGCGTTGGAGTGAGTCTTCCGTAGAGATCGAACACGCCAATGAAGTGCATGGTCCCATGACTTCAACCGTCAAACATTAGACCGAACAGGTATGCGTCGATTACGCCGCCCAGCATTTGCGCCACCCTCATCATGTCGGCCTTGAGCGCCTCGGAGTTGGTGGGGTGCCACTTGGACATGGCGCGCGTCCTCTCGTCGTCCACCTCGCACAGCAGCATGCTCCGCTCATCAACCAGTGGTAGCGGTGGGATGTTTCCTCAGGGATGAAGCCGAAATCCTGGAGAGGTCGCTCGTCCCCCCGGTGTTGGGCGTCGTACTGGGCACGGAAGTCTTCGTGGCGGCTTGCCAGGTGCGAGACCAGGTTGGAGTAGCCCGTTCCGGGCAGCTGCTTCCGGTCCGGTCAGCGCCGCAGAGCTTACACCGATGAAGCGCTTGAGCTTGAGGCTCGAAAAAGTACGCGCAGAGATCTCGGTTCGCCACCATTGTCGAAGTTAGATAGTGACACAATGCCGATGCTCAAAGTCGGAGCGTGGTGATGCCACATCAGCCACCGAGTATATTATAGATACGTCAAGTGATGGAAAAACGATCCGCATAGTGAACCGAGCTGGCTTAACCGGGCAGGTCCACTTGGACACTATTGTATTGCAATAATTTATTCAATATATTATTATATTGCTTTGAGGGAGGGCCAATAATTCATATTATAATAGGACAATTTCAATAATTTCAATTCCGCAAACATTTTTTCCGAGGCCTGAGCCGAATATGGAAACCGTCTGTGTGGGCACCGCGGCGATCGACGTCGTCCACGAGGTGGCCTCGTATCCGATCGGTGCGTGCAGTCTCCTACCGCTCTGAGTAGACAGCACTTAGCCCGCTTTCGTGATCCTCAGAGGACTCCAAGGCACGAGCATTGGCCAGCTACAAGTGCCGAGGTGGAAATGCTGCCAACGCACTGGTACTTCTTCCTCTCGAATTTGTACAACGATAAATACTGGTACAATTTAATTCACCACTTGTGTGTGCAGGTTGTTTGCTCTCAGTTGGGCGGTCGCTGTCGTTGGCTGAGCACGTCAACTGACCCTGAAACAGACAGTGACGCAGCGTTCATCCGCGCGGATCTGGCGGAATTTGGCGTGGACTGTTCGCTGGCCGTCATCGAGAAAGAAGGCAGCATGCCGGTGTCGGTGAGTTAAGTTTCATGGTGCGGATAATTATTTAATTGCCTGACGATGTTTTGAAGTACATTCTTTCGAGTCGGGCGACGGGGTCTCGAACTATTGTGCATTCCCGCACCATCGCAGAGCTTTCGTGTGAAGCTTTTGCGGAGCAAATGGGGAAGTATCTGAAGGAGATCCGGTGTGACGTGAATGCGCCCGTGTGGCTTCACTTCGAAGGCCGCAACATGGAAACCGTGAGGCGCATGATGCTGCACGTCCGAGAGAACGCGCCCCGCGCCAAGATTTCCATCGAGCTGGAGTTCCCGAGATACCCATGGAGCCTCGCCAAGACGTACGAGCATTATGATTGGTGTCAAATCTGTGATATGGCGGTATTGAATTAACCAAAGGGGTTTTTAAATATGTAGGTTGGCGTCGCTGGCAGACTACGTCTTCCTGTCCAAGGATTACCTTCGTGACAATGTGGGCGTGTCGAATGCGAACGCATTCTTCAACGGGATTCGAGAGCAACAATGGGGTGAGGATTGGAAGCAGTGGGTGAAGGCATTCATCTGTCCGTGGGGCTCGGAAGGTGTGCACTATCTCGAGATGGCTGGTCCAACGGAGCATCATATCCCCGCTGCGCAGCTTGAACGTGTGGTGGAGTCCAACGGCGCAGGAGATTCGTTTATCGGAGCCACGCTTGCTGGGTTATCCCATGGCGAGGTGCCGCTACACGTCGTTTTGAAGACGGCGTGTGATGTGGCCACCGTCAAATGCTCACAGCGGGGATTCAGGCTCCCCGCTGACAAGGTCACGAAGTGGCGAGCGAGTCTGCAGCATGCGCAACCTCGCGACGACGTAAAGGGTGCCTGAATACGTTTTCCACGTGATATATTGTCGCGCTTAACGCTATGTGTTGAACTTGTACTTGTTTTGCCAAGCTCACAAGCATGATGTCAGAACTACGACTGAGCGTGTTGCTCATAGTGTGACTTCTGAGGTAGAACTGGAGCTGGAGCGAGTAGAGCGAACGACAGGGGCAGGCTCGGACACGACCCATTTTTTCATAGTAGAGCTGCTTCTGACCCTCACGGAGGACGACGATGGGGATCTCGTCGTGCCTCGAAGACTACGCAAAAAGCGAAGGAAAGCAGCTGCGCATGAGAGCATCGCAGAAGAAGCCGCAAATCGAACTAGCTGGGACGACGCTCATCAGCCTGAAGATGACAACGGGGAAACCAAGTTTGTGTTGGAGGCGCGAAGTTGCTCCACATGGGATACTGCAGGCACGCAGCTTTGGCGAGCAGCATTCGTCTTGGCAGAATACATCTACAGCACACCGGTCAGTGTGTATATTGGCAATCTGAATTGCGTTTTGCTTTTACTGACACCTATGATTTTGCAGGGTACTTTTGCTGGCAAGACTGTTCTTGAACTTGGCTGCGGAATTGGTAAGCCTTCGTCTGGACATTTGCTAGCAACGCTTTAATCACTCCTTCTTGTAACATTCCTAGGCTTTCTATCGATCGTGGCTTCCCAATTCAGTCGTTGCGTCTACGCGACCGACTCGGACGAAAAAGCGCTCCATCTAGCTAAGAAAAATGCCGAGCGCAACCACCATGTAAGTAGATCCTGAATCTCTTCTTCGTGATGAAAAAGCTGATGATGGACGGGCATGCAGGGAACTCTGCAACTTCGCTTGCTGCATTGGAGCGACAGCAACATGAGGCCTACTTCGGGTAGTATTTCTTCAACTCCATTTGACTGGACCACTGCCGATCAAACCGAACTGGAAGATCTGACAATCATTATCGCCAGGTATGTAGAGTTCGATGGTGTTTCCTTTACGAATGGGTGTGGAGGTTGTCACGGTGGTTTGTTCGCAGTGATGTCTTCTACGATGATGCCGCTACACTCCTGTTCTTGAGTGCTCTCAAGCGATTGATGCTGCAGGACAATCGCGCAAGAGCTTACGTCTCGTGTGAGCAACGCTCAGTCTTTTCCGCCGCAGCGATGCAGGTGGTCTCGCTGGGTTATGATACTTTCCAAGATCATATTTGCTCCCATGACCCGAGCACTTGGCACACGTACGTCTCCGAGAACCAAGTACGATGTTGAATGTGCAGCGCTGCCAAAAGCGCTGGTGAAGATTTACTGCAGTTCGTAGTACACGAGCTGGGTACAAGCGCCATTCCGAAGCGGTTCAAGTACGAAAGGCTGTCAACTCTAATGCTCTGGAGGATTGATGCCGTGGTATGTACTGAAGTAGATCGAAAGTGACGACAAACATGTCCGTCTTACACTGGCGGACCGCCAAACGTCGCTCTACCGGAGAACGTCCGCACCAGCGTGCTACGAATTCCACCCGCAAGACTCGACACTCCCCATGAGCGCGATGACGTACCGCTGCCTGGATCCGGTAAAGCTCCAGTAGCTGACGACGCATTTAACCACGAGCTCAACGTGGTTTCCAGGCGCTTAAAGCCGCCCAACTTCATGAGATGCATTCGAGTGCTCGGGACGTATGCGTGGCTCAAAGCAAACGACTCGCTGGTGTCCATGTCCGTGCTGGAATCCGTGTTGTTGCTGCTGTTACTCCGAGATCGCATCAGTGTATTGTACTCGAGTTCCAGCTTGAATGTCCAGGTGCGAAGATGCATGACGGCTGCTTCAAAAGGACCCGCCAGAAGCTCATTCCGCTTCCCGGTGCTTCGAGCGAAGTTGCTGCARTAATGGAAAGATCAAGGAAGCGACGTCAGCAAKTAACCCATCAAGTGAAATCCACGGCACAAACGTACTCAATCGTGACGGTGATGCACTGCTCCAGAAGTCTTGGGAACAARTCGATGTGAGATACTGAAGGTTCTGCCAGCATGCGCTGCCCCATGGGCTCTAACAATTGCTGCACAAGGCGCTCCACAAACTCCCTCTACAAGAGAATCGGAGAGCACTGAGAGGAGCTACATCCCGGTACAAACAGCATGCACCACGTACTGCCGAAATCCGAGATCGGCCCGCATCCTTGCTGGCAGTGGGCGTGCACATGTGCTTGGCAATCTGGACAGCAGACGAGTTAGCAAGAGTCACGACCTGGACAAGCCGCTTGAAACGGAGCCCTCACCATGCCAACCACCTCGACAAGGGTCTCGGTCAGATCGGCAAGGTGCACCTTGCATTCCGCGTCGACGTTCGCTAGCTCGACGGAAATATGATGAATCTGAGCAACTGGCTGCTGCTGGTCTCGACTTGCTCGTGATGTACGTGAAACACCAAGCTCCATCGGACCCCGGGGCGTCGAAGCTCCCGACGAGCAAGACGAAGACGCCGAGGATGCCTGCGACGTCGGTTTGGGTGGCTTGGAGTCGTGTGTGGTCCGTCTTGGGCGGGCTCCTTCATAGTCGACGCTCTCGTTGCTTTCAATAAGCCGCAGAATGTGTACCGTTTGCAGAGAGAATCGAGAAAGAACGTTGTGCTGGGCTACCATTGCCCACAACACTGTGTCCGCCTCGCCTCGGTAAAGCGCACCATCTGAGCTTGTGCTTTGGTGACGGAGAGCAACGAAGTTGCTACCCCACACGGATCGACTTGCCTGCGTCCACGCCAGGAACTTGCGAAGCGTTGGCAAGAGCATCGACAGCAGCATCACGAAGGGACACGAGCTTCTGGAATCGGAGCGCGGATCCACAGCTTCTGCGACTTGATCGAGAGCTTGGAGCACCTGGCGGCCGAGTCGGGACACGCCTGCTTCGGTGAAGCCTTCCGCACTTGCGCGACTCAAGCGTTGGTGCACCTCACCATAAAGCTGCGCACTTGAGCGGAAGAACGATAGATCAAGTGTCGGGCCCGCTGAACCTTGGCGAGAACCCCCCACAGATTGGGTAGAACGCTCTGCAATTGTCTCGGGGGCTTCGCTGGTGCCGCCGCCTTCGCTCGCGGGTGCTTCACTGCTCTTCTTTCCACTTCGTTTCTTGCTTCGCTTCGTCATGACCACCACACTGTTGTACGCCGGCTCCGAGCTCCACAACCAACACTGACCACTGTTCTCACAGCCAGCCTCCCCCCAGGCCAACCGACCTGCCATGCAGCTTACAATAATAGCAGCCTCCGAAACCATCGCAGGGAACTCGCCAGACTTCAAAACGCTGTCAAAAACACACCATTTAGATCCAGATTTCATGATTTACATACTGCCCCACCTCCTTTTCTTCGCTGCAGCACTCTGATGCCGCTACAACTACTCGAAGCCAAAGCCAGTGATCTCCATTTGAATAACCTGGACACAGAATACAACAAAAGACGCTTAGAACCCCCAACAACCTCTTCAAATGTCCACAACAAACGCACTTACCAGGGACAGATACGAGTGGAGGTCCTCCTTGGTCTCGTACACGGGCAAGTCGACGCGGTTAAAGCAAGTGTGCGCACGCGGACACATCCCGAGCGGAGGCGTGCCTGTAGGCACGAGCTGCAGCGTGAATGGGTGGACAATGCCGCTGGCACTCGTGAGGGCCCGGAACCCCTCTACCGGTACACGTGAACAGCCCGTTGCAAACTGCAGAAGTCGAGCCCGCTGGTCGTCCGTGAAGGAGCCAACCACGTCCCAGAACCACTGGATCACCTCGAGTTCTCGCTCAATTCCTTCCGAGTCGCTATCCTGGGCAGAATGGCGAACGCGCGAGTTGTTTTGCCAGTCCGTCACGTTCAGCGTGGGCAGGCCACTGAGGTAGAAGTCGAGCTCTTGGTAGTCGAAGATCGTGAGCAGCGACTTGGGGATGACCTCGTACAATCCCTTGAGCAGCGCCGTGAGCTGCGCCGACACGCTGTCCAACATGCGGTAGCGTAGAACGAGCGATAAATACTCCATTTTGTTCTCGTCCGTCACATCGACGTCGCTTCCGTCGGGTTTGAGCTCCACCGTCTCGCCCGACGGCGTCTGGATGCTGAACGTCACACACAAGGCGTCCACGTGGTCATTGTCCCGCACCCAGCTCAAGTGCTTGAACAGTTCCTCGTCCAGGAACTCCAGATCCGAGAAGGTGATGGGGACGCCCAAGAGGTGCTTGAGCAGCGGCAGCGACAGGCCCACTTCAAGCACGAGGCCGTCCAGAATGGCCTTGCCCAGCAGTCTGCCCGCGAACGTGAAGTACCGCAGGTGATCTTGGTCTTCCGGCACGCATTTGGCCGACTCCGAGTTGATCCAGTAGCTCGAGTCTTGGGCGTGCGTCGTCACGAAGAGACCGCGCTCGGCACTGAAAAGCTCCTTGCACACGAGTCCGAACCATTCACGTAGCACGCCGCCCGCATCCAACGCAGGCTCGCCGATAAAGCAGATGTTCAAGTGCTCCTGCATCCTCGACGTGTCCAGGCCGTCCCCGGCCAGTTGCGGCACTGAGTCGGCCAAGATGGCGTCTCGACGCACGTCGATCTTGAACATGGACTCGGTGTATGGCACGGCGAGGCTCGTCACTTGCTTGAGGAACCACCGCTTCTTCTCTCGCCACGTCATGGCCAGCACGCCTTCCAAGTCCACGCGAGGATCCCCCTCCCTTCCTGTGGGCTCCACATCCAGCGCGACGGAGTCCGTCTTACGCCACGCTACAGCGGTGCCTGATGCATTGAGCTCTGTGAAGAATCCCATGGACGCCGCGTTCTTCCGGTGCAGCTGCTCGGCCAGGTCGCCGTGCAAGTGCTTGGCCTGCGGGTTCTTGGCCAGGAACGAGTTGTTCTTGAGCTTGTTGACGAGCGAGTCCGCGCGCGCGAAGATGGAGCCTGCAGCAGCCGGCTCCACGGTCCTGACCCACACGAACCCCCCAGTCGGGAGCGGTACGCGCTGCCACAACCTCCTCCTGCTCGCTCCTCTCTGCTTCTGCGTCAACTGCATCTCATTGAGGCGTCGGTAGCGCAGCGCGCGCTGTCTCATGCTCGTCGTGGCCTCCAGCTCCTGCAGATTGTCTCCGAAGGACGAGCCACTACGCAGCATTGGCAGCGTCGTGGCCTTGCGCAGCTTGGCTACGGAGCGGGCCGAGCTGCCTGTATCGCCCAGTCCAGAGTCCTCGAGGTCCCCCAGCAGCGTGGAACTGAGCAACGTGCCGTTGTCCGGCCCTAAGAAGGTCGTTCTGGCCACGCGTCGAGTGCGCACGTGGGTCGTGGGGTCCTCCACGGTCTCCTGCATCGTGGAGAACTCGGCCGACGTGCCGCACAGCAGACAAAGCTCGTGGTTCGGGTGGTTCATGTGCGCACAGACCAGACACTGCCACTCGCTGCGGCCCGCGTCCAGTACCGTGTCCACCAGGTCCTCGCGCAGCTGCAGACTGCGCAGATCCACCGAGTCGATGGCCACGTCGTCGTCCAGACTGTGGCAGTTGCTGGCGCACATGACGATGACGCAGAAGACCAGCAGCACGCACGCGCCCGCGCCGATCAGCGCGCCACCCAGGGAGTCGCTACTCATCTCGGGGGCTGCGGGGCTGGAGATAGAGGGTGTGAACCTATGACCTAACAGTACAGTAGCCGACGCCTCACCTCAGTTGGTGCCCAAAAGCACAATGTGGAGTGGCGGACACAAAGCACGGCGATATGCGGGGAGCCACCTCGCTGCTTGGATACACTGGTGCCGATAGCGCTGCAGCCTGCTTGTTCAAGAGGAGATCGCCAAGTGCTGGAAGAGCCAAGTGCGACTCGGCGTTGATTAAGATCGTAGGTGTCGCTACATCGCGAATATCCCCCCGGAGCTGATCGTATTTACGAGCCGGGTGGTGCACGGCTGCGCGCTGCTTGAAGGAGTGCTGAGCTGGCTGACGTGCCGCTCGAGGACGTTTATCGAGAAACGTGGTCATGCCCCGCAGGCCACGGGTCCGGAGGTCTACGAGCTCCACAACCACCAGCCAGCACCTTCAAGCTCCTTGGTGCGGTTGTACTGCCCAACGTGAGATTGCGTGACGATCTGACATCCAGGGACTACAAATTGTTGCTCAGCAGCGTCGTGCGCGGACGACAGACAAGTCGATGGGATTTCCGAGCCGGCGTTTGCACCTTGAGTGCGTGTTGTGTCGTGCAACGTGGTTTGGAATCCCGAGGACGACAGCGTTTTGCTTTGTGTATAACCCCAGCTCGACTTGTTTCGGAGCTGCCGAAAAGCTGCAAGATCAAAGCTCGGCCAGCAATCCTCCTCCCACGAGTCATACAGTCAATTATCCGATTGAAGTCGACGGCAGGCAAGGATCGTGTTGTGATGGTCCGCAAGAAACCAGAATCACGTCTGCATTGAGACTCTTCCTGCGAATCACTACTACTGTAGAGTCCACGTCCTGTGCTTCATGGCTCGAAAACGCCAAATGAGCCGCTCGAGGCAATCCTGAAGCAGGAGGTCGAAGTCATCAGCGCTTGAGTTGAACAGACGTCAGGGTCTGATCGGATGTCTAGGGTGTAGGCATTGGCAGGTTTTTGCCGCTGGGGTGGCCAGGCACCGCGCTATTGTTGACTGTTGTTGGGTCTGCAGGTTTGAATGAATGCGATGCAGGAGTCGTTTGTTTCGGAGCTGGTAGATAGAGGTCTGATCTAGGGGCTCAGCAACTTGTTTCACTGCGGCAGCTCGATCTGTTGCTGGCACGCGCCACCTCGAAGCAATGCAGACATGGCCATGCTGCCACGTGCCTTGGGCTGCCGGCCGGGCGGCACGTGTCTGCAACTAATCTTTTCCCAAGAGCGCGTGGCCACCCGTGGCATGAAGCTGTCACCCGCCATCGCTCGAAACGCACCGCTGAGCCCATCGCAACGGCCGATATCTCAGCAGTGCTGAGTCAGCACGCAGCAGTAGCAGAACCTGGCAGTGAGTCACTGCTAGTCTGCTGCTGAACGTATTGAATCGCTGAGCCGCGCGTCAAGTGGACTCGCAGCGCCTCGGGATCAGGAAGGGCTCGTCTCAAGCAGCAAGTCACGCGCACTTGAGCAGATCCAAGAACCAAAAACCTTGAAACACTTGCAGTTGAAGACCCCCCCACACACACAGACGCTGACGTGGTGACGACTCCCCATAGCACAGCACTCTCGTCTCGGTGCGGCTCGACATGCAACGCACGTGCAATGGTTTAAACCAGTCTGCTGGCCGTGAGGTCAGGGCTCCGCTCCTGCTCTCGTGACGTGAGCCCACCCGCGCGCTGGACTGGTTGAGCGACCATCTCTGTAAGTCTTGCCGGAATCTCCCGTCGCTACAGTACGTAAGGACGAGACGGGCATGGTGAGGCACACTGCCGCAGCCGTGGAGCCGCATGCTTCCGGTGGTGTTGAGCTACATTCATTCTCGGTTTTGTTTAACGGAAGGGGATGCATCACCTTTCATCCAATCCCTGTCCGACCCGCTATAATCCATGTGGCTGTATGCGCGATTTGATTGGCCAGAGGCACGCGCGCTCACCAGATCTGTGTGGTACACACGAGAGCGGACAGCCCTCGAAAAAGCTCACTCACTTCTCAAAAGGAATCCGATCGAAGCAGTCCGAGCAACCCCCTTTCCAATATGATCGCACGCTCCGCTCTCAAGCGCTCGCTTGGCGCCTTCTCGGCCGCTACGCGTGCTTCCCATGCCGCTCCCGCTGCCTTTGGCCAGGCCCGCATGTACCACGAGAACGTGATCGACCACTACGAGAACCCGCGCAACGTGGGCGCCATGGACAAGAACGCCAAGGACGTGGGCACGGGTCTCGTTGGCGCGCCCGCCTGTGGCGACGTGATGAAGCTGCAGATCCAGGTGGACGAGCACGGCACCATCGTGGACTCGAAGTTCAAGACGTTCGGCTGCGGCTCGGCCATCGCGTCGTCGTCGGTCGCCACCGAGTGGCTCAAGGGCAAGAGCGTGGAGGATTGCCTCAAGATCAAGAACACGGACATCGCGTCGCACCTGAAGCTGCCGCCCGTCAAGCTGCACTGCAGCATGCTGGCGGAGGACGCCATCAAGGCCGCCATCTCGGACTACAAGCGCAAGCAGGCCGCGTCGGGCTAGAATGGCACAGCATAGCAACAGTCTTGTCGTCGCCGCGCCCGCGTCCTCGTCTTCGTTGAGGCAGAAGATTTCCCAGGCACACATCTGGAGTGGACGCGAGCTGCCGGCGCTCGGTGGGGTCGAGCTTGGCCCCCACGCGAGGGAAGACAGGTCAAAGAAAAGCATACAGTATTGAGAGGAGAGCCGAGGAAGCTGTGGAATAATCAGTTGCTAATTTATTGCCTGCCATCATATGCCGCGTTCTTGTTTTCTCTCCATTGTGCTGGTTGGGTGGCTTGTTGGTGCTGTATGTCCTGTCTGATTCTACAGGCTGGAGATGAGTCGTGGTGGTCGCTGTCCCAATGCTGCAGAGTCTGCAGTGCAGACACGACGTCGATGAACAGTCATGGGCAAATTCATGCTGTGCGTACAGTCCAGACTCGGGGGACAATCCCGAACACCGAGATGGCTCCCACTGCAAGGATCTTCGAAAAGAGCTACATGTATCGCAACTTGCGATACATGTGACTCGCTTGCGATTCGCAAGCGAGTCTCTCGCCTCTAACGTCCAGATCGGGGCCCCGATACGTCAATGCGAAGCTGAAGTCTGGAAAAGGTTGAGGCTGAAGGAATCGTCACTCCAGTCTCGTTTGCCTCGCCGTGGGAGTTCAAGTCCTCTTTAACAACCCCAGTTCAGCCTGCATTGCTCGAGGCTGGAAGTTTACGAGCACACTTTGCGAGTGGCCTGAAACATGCCCACAAGTTCAGTCTGATTGCAATTGTACCATGGAGGCGCCAAAAGAAATGCAATTAGCAGTTAGCAGTGGCTTCATCTTCAACACGACCGCATTGAAGACATGAAGGCCGATCAATCTTTTCCACGCAGCACTCTAACAGGCTTTGTGACGCTCCGTATCTCGTACGCTAAATCGCTATGATTTAGCTAATTCTCAGGCTTCTGCCGAGGGACTCCAAATGGGCGTTCTGACCTTTTTTATGCAAACTACCCGTTTTGCAAAACTACCCCCGCATCAGACAGGTCGTCGCCACGCTGCTGCTTGCTCTATCTGCTTCAGTCTAGATTTCAGCCCCGAAGCGCGAGGAAGAGCAAGACCTCGGCTCACAGGCCCCATCCATCGCCGAAGGCGAGTCTTCATCAACGTGAACTGTCGGTTACGCCGTCTGACCCGTATTTACATGTTAGTGCCCTCGTCGCATGCCAATCCACCGCACAGGCGCCGCCAAGAAACTGACCGCCTCGACGCGTCGAGCCAAGCAAACGCAGCTGTCCATGGCCACCACCGAGTCCTCACGCACGGGTGTGCGCTCCGTGTACCTGCCGCAGCACATCGTGGTGCTGGTGCACGGCAACAACGGCTCGGCCGCCGACTTTGACGCCATGGAGACAGCGCTGCGGACCAAATTCGGCGAGCGCCAGATGCTCGTCGTCAAGTCCCGGGCCAACGAGCCGGACACGTCGCTTGGCGTAGAGATCGGTGGCACACGGCTCGCCAAGGAGGTCATGGACGCCGTGTTCCAGTACGACCTGAGCCCCGTCGTGAGCAGCTACAAGCTGTCGGTCATCGGCCACTCGCTCGGCGGCCTCTACGCGCGCTACGCGCTCGTGCAGATCATGGACGCGCTGAGCTGCCTGCACGTGGAATACGTCGACTTCGTCACGATCTGCACGCCTCATTTGGGCTCGAGAAGAGGGAGAGGACCGTCCACCATGAAGGTTAGTGAATGTTGTAGAATGCATCGACGAGGTGTGGTTCTGATCAACGAATTGGGCTGTGCGTTTGATGCAGAACATCTTGCGTCTTGGGGTCCATAAGGTGTTGTCGTCCAAGTCGATCTACGGCCAGACAGGCATTGATCTTCTGCTGGATGGTGAGTTGTCGAATTGTGTCGTGAATTACTCGTGTTGTATACTAGTAGTGTATTGACTTGTGGGTTGTTGCAGCGCAAGCACAGCAAATAGAGGGGGTTCCAGATGCCGTTGCAGTGGAGCCGGCTCGTCCGCTGCTGGAAGTGATGAGCGACCCCGACTCGGAGTTCATCCGCTCTCTCAAGCGCTTCCAGCACGGTACGTTAGTGGCTATGACCGATGGCGACGTGGTGGTGCCGTACCCGTCGGCATCCATGCGCAGCTACAATCCCTACGTGAGCACGTTCCTGACTGAACGCTACATGGACTGGATGTGGCATCTTCATCACTCCGGATTCGAGGAGCAGGATGGTAGAAGCCCGGCGTATCCGGCATTCCTGGAACGCCTGAACGCAAAGATCGACACTTCGATCGAGATCGAAAAGCATGAACTGGGGCTTGATGCGACCTGCGCTCCACGATTCCCCAGTATCGACGGATTCGACTGCGACAACAAGCAGGAGGTGGAGTTTCCGCACGAAATGCTGTGCGGACTGCAGCATGCGCTTCCGTGGCGACGTATTGACGTCACGGTGAAGCCTTGCGGCATGAAGGGCAAAATGCGGCTCCACGACTGGCCGATCAACAAGATGCAGCCTCCTGATTGCCGTGCAGACGAGTTCATTGATCTGCTGTGCGATATGATCGGAGCTGACCACCAGATGCGTCCGCTGACGACACCGGACACGGTTGGGAACCTGCACGAAAGCCCAGCGCTCGCGTTAGCGCGTCGACTTCGAAATGCTGACAAGCGCACTGACGACGCAGTAGACCAAGCTGGTATGGACAGTGACGCGGAAGCGCACCGCTCTGGGATGGACACCCCTACCTCTACGCAGTCACCGACGTCGGGTTCCTCGGTAGCGTCGAGTGACGCCAACGCTGAGCATTATCCAGTCCGTGTGTAGCATTAATGTATCACAGCCCCCAGCAATTTCAACAGGGAACAGTAGCTTAGGCCGCATTGGCATCGACGCCGCCGTCTTCACGCAGGAACTTCTTCTGCCACTCGTCTTGGCCTTGCGACGATAACGCGAAGCCTTGTTTCGAGCATTTGGTGCTTGCCACCTCGCACGCTGTTTCCAATACAGCACGTAGCGGTACGTTTCCTCGCGATAGGCCCGCGAGGCTGGCTCCGATAAAGGAATCACCAGCTCCGATGCTTTCAACCACTTTGTCCAGCCGAGAAGCAGGCAGATGATGCAGCTTTGGCCCAGACATGTCAAGATAGTAGACACCTTCGGACCCCCAAGGACAAATAAATGCCTTGGCACGTTTGGCTAGCGATTCACCCCAATGGTTTGCCAAGACAGCATGAAAGAACTGCCGAGCGCTCTGAAACCCAAGCTTTTCGCGAAGGTAATCCTTGGAGATGAACGCGTAGTCGGCGAGCGCGATGAGCCTAGGGATATTTCCAACTTGTGAGTTTGTAACTCGACCAGTTTTTTTTCATAGTCGCCAACTTACTTGCCCGCAGCGTCCCAATCATTGCGAAGAGCTTCAATCTCGACAGAGATTTTCGCAATTGGCATGTTTTCTCTCACGTAGACCATCATTTGCTCGGCTGCTTCCAAATTGCGTCCTTCAAAGTGAAACCACACTGGTTTCTCCTGGTTCACCCCGACATCTTGACGGAAAAGCGCGAGCTGCTTCACAAACGCCTCATAGCTCAGCTCGGGAAGGTTTCGGGAGTTTACGATCGTGCGGGATCCCGTCGCGCGGCTTGAGAGAATGTACTAAGCAGAGCTAGAGTTAGATAATATCTCTGAAAATTGTGTTCTACCTACGCTAGCCCCACCGAAATTGGCATGTTCCCTTCGGCTTCGATCCACGCCAACGAGCAGTCCACGCCGTAGGCTGAAAGATCCGCGAGAACGAACGCAGCATCACTGTCCTTCGCCGGGTCCGTCGACATGCCCAGCCAGCGGCATTGACCTCCTAACTGCGCACATACAACCTGAACATCGAAGCCAGTGGTCGTACAACGCCTTACATGCCCTCGAAGCCGATGTTTTTGCAATACCAACCAGAGCATTCGCTACGTTCCCCCCTCTGCACTTCCGGCTCATCAACGACCGCGTCTGCACGAGTCGCAGCAATGTCAAGATCAGAAAACACCACTTGCCCGGTCATTGGGCCGGCCTTCACCCAACCTTCGAGTCTTCTGCGGTCGCATTTCAGTCGGCCCGGCAAGCATTAGCGACCACGTCACGTTGAACAGACACAATTCAATCACCGACCTTCCGGGAACGCCGCCACCTCGTGGATCACGTCGATGGTTGCGATCCCCACGCCGATCACGTTCATTAGCTCCACTCAGCGCGAGAATGCAGCTTTTCGTCAACAGCCGCCTCGGAACTTCAACGTGCACGGCACGGGCTCACTTAGGTGCGAGTGGAGGTATAAATAACGGCACGCAAGCGTCCGAGCAAAGCTTACTGCTGTTTATCGTGGTCAATGGCCACTTGCAAAGCGACGACTTTGCATTGTCCTCCGGCGTCGCTATGATGTCGTTATCGACTAAAAGCGACGCTACAGTGTTGAGGCTCGAGTTGACACGCAGCGATTGGTGACACCTCGTCAGCGTCCTTGTACTGCGGCAGACACAAACTCGCGGAACTTCGGCTTCGGAACTTCGCCTTCTGGTCCGCCCCAATCTGTCTTCACCAGTAGGCAACCAGCCAGCACTAGGAAACCAAGCCCCATGTTCATGAACATTCGACTTGCCCGAGATGACGCAAAATGGCTCGCAGACGTCGACATTCTCGAAGCTAAGAATAGAATATTCCATTGTCCGAAATCCAGGGGTAAGCCAATGGGAGCGGCTTCTCAGCGGTTTTCCCGCCAATCCCGTCCTCGCGGCAAAAAAAATCGTTTTTTTCTTTTTTCGCAGACCCGCATTGTCGTGATCATCAAACGCTGTTCCGCACTGCTGTCGGGCAGTCTACAATTTGCGTCAAGCAGTGCAAGTTCACACAAACACAACAAGAAACTCGAGAAAGGCACAAGAGCAACATGAGCGCAAGCAACAGCAACGCGTCGAGCGGGCCGACGGCCACGCAGCCGCAGCCCACGCAACAGGGCAACTTCGTCTTCTTCCTGCCGCCGCCGCCCACGGTCTGGGTGCAGTTCAACGACGGCATGCAGATGGCCTTCACGCCGTCCCCGGCGAGGTACCTGCAGTCATTTCTGAGCGGTGTTCCGCTGTTCGGCGGTATGGCCGGCAGCGGGGACGCCAACAACGGCGGCGACGGCTTTATGGACGCGCTGAACGCGCTGTTCCAGCGTGCGCAGGCGCAGAGCCACGGCCCGCCGCCCACCAGCAAGCCGTTCCTGGACAAGCTACCTGTCAAGATCTGGACGCAGGGCATGCAGAAGACTGAGAGTCACACGGAGTGCATCATCTGCCTGAGCGACTATGAGGAGAGCGACAAGGTCATCTCGCTCCCGTGCGGACACACGTTCCACAAGGACTGCGGCATGACATGGCTCGTGGAGCACAACGTGTGCCCCACCTGCAGGTATCAGCTGCCGAAGCAGCAAGAGGCGGCTCCAGCGCAAACTATGACACAGGCTGCCACACAGACAGCAGCGACGCCGGCGAGAGCTGAGCCGGAGCAGGAGCCTGTTGCCCAAGATACGACTACCAATGTGACGGGCGTACGTCGCCAGCGCCCAATGGAAGTCTTCCGCCCGCGTGACGTCCGCCAGCGTATGGAGGAGTCGACTTCGGCTTCTGTTGATGAGGAAGCGGAGCTGGACCACATGCTGGAGGAGGAGGCCGATCGCTTCGTGGAGGAAGAAATGGACAAGCGCCGGATCGTGGACACCGACGAGAACGTCGAGATCGATGACCGCGATGTGGAAGAGCTGCTCCACGAGACGTCGAGTAACTAAGTCGACGCCGATGCACAGATAGTGACTGTACAGTAGTAGTGTGGCATACAGCCAAGTAAAAAGATTAATAAATTAGGATAACCATGAAACGAGCTCGGCACGATTGCAGCACGAAGCCTTGGATCGACAACATCTGCATCATGGGCGCTAGTCAGTGAAGCGTTGGCAATTCTAGCTCACTCGAGTCAATGGACATGTATATGAAGAAACAGCACTCATAATATGCTACGATTACTATCCTAGCTGTAGCTCGCATTCGTTTCAAGTTTTCCTTGCCCCCTGTTTGAAGATACACTGCACGACCGGAACCTCACACGGCGAGTGGGAAAAAGGAAAAGTAAGATTAACTATCAGTGCTGCTTCTTCTGGGGTGTTTTAAGCGAGCTGCTCGAGCTGAGACCAGGTTCTCTTTGCTTCACTATGTTCAACCCTTCGCAGCAGCTTGGTGCACTTATCCTTGAGCAGGGTCCCGCAGCCGTAGCTCTGTAGCTACCGTGCATTCCAGTAGTATTACTTATCGACAGTATCGCATCTCAAAAATGTTGGATTTCATATCCTGCAACACCGTGCGCTTCAATCTGAAAGCTGTACCATGTGGGCCACACCATTGTACGAGGCCGCGCCCACCATCGAGATCGCAATCCGCCCTTTTCCGACCACAAAGCTAAAG
>KV737423.1:1875-13647 GCA_000500225.2 Phytophthora pinifolia | reverse complement strand
CTTCTTTGGCATCTCGCTTTCGCTTCGTTGGTCTGAAAGTGGCACTGTGATTCGTCAACCTCTCAATTAAGTGCGATGATCCTTCAAATGAGCAACAGCTGAGTCCCCCACTTCGTTCTGGTTTTTGCTCATCTTGGCGAGTCTGTTTTGCTCATTATCCTGTCGGGTTTTTGCTCATTATGTTTTGCTCATTTAGTAAGTTCGACTCCCCCTAATAGTATGGTCGGAGATATGATGAAGACTGAAAATAGTTTATGGTAAGGAAACAAACATCGTTTGCAGCCTCCATTATGAAATGAAGCAGCAACATTCCGCATGCGCGTCAAGCTAGGTTGGTTTTAAAACGCCTTAGCTTGACAAGCAGCACCAATTGTGGCGGCGCACAAGCGGACGATAATCGTCAGTCACCCGCACCGAGAACACGTGACGGCCACATGGCGGAAGAGGAGGCCTACAGCAGCGGCAACCCGTTCGACGCACAGACGAGCAGCAGGGACCCGTTCCCGTCGCTCGAGGCGGCGCTGGCCGACGAGCAGTCGACGGTGCATGAGGAGACCGAGCAGCAAGGGGGAGGCGCGCTGAACTGGAGTATCGACACACTCGCGGAGCTCAAACCCGTGGAATTCTCGCCGCTGCCGCAGCAGAAGGAGGCCGATGCAACGGGGACGCCGCACGGGGCCAACAGTTTCTTCGAGGACGAGACGCAGTTCAACGTGCTGCGGACGCCGCTGCCAGCGTCTCGACGAGCAGAAGCAATTGGAAGGAGCACGGCACTGTTGACGCCGTCACCGCCTCTGGAGCTGCATCGACGATGCAGAGAGACCATTACGCGCTGCGAGGCGAGGCTGCGCGAGCGGCAGCGCAAGATGGACAAGCTGCAGGCAGTGCTACCTCCTCCGACGCCCAAGCGGTCGCCACGCCAGCGATCGGCCCACCAGTGCGCGACCCTGCCGTCTCGATCGACTCCGCCGCGGCCAGCCAAGAGAAATAGGCTGAGTGCTACCAGGACGCCAAACAGCGAGTGGAAGTCGCCCAGCATGCGACCGCCCAAATGGTCGGCGTCACCTATTGCCATGACGGGCAGCAGACAGCCGCTCTGCGTGACGCCGGCCACGCTGCGCTTCGATGCGATGACCCCGTCGCCACTGGTGAACGCACCGAATAGCACGACGCCCAAGCAAGGATCGAAGCTGCGGCTGTCGTTCGGGCTCTCGCCCATCGTATCCCCATCATCGGAACAAGAGGAGGACAATAACGGCGAGGAGAAGCCGAGCAACGAGGACACGCTGCTGCTGAGCTTGACGGACGAGTCCGCCGCGAGCGAGTCCGAGAAGGAGAACGGGGACCACGAAGCTCAAGCCGAGGGTGGCCGTCAGCAAGAGGAAGCGTCATCATCCCACGCAGACTCGAGCTCTGATATGATGCGCCCGAGGAAATCCATGCCGTCGCGTTCGGTCGTCCCGCGGCGACAGCAAGCCTTCATGGAGGCGATGGAGGCTGAGGCTCGCAGCAGTGCGCTGACAGCAGCGCCACTGTCCTCAATCCTGTCGCTCTACCAGGAGGCGAAGCCCTTGGGGTGAACAACCCCAGAAGCACAAACGTAGACCTCGTTAGATTACTTGTATTGGTAGAATAGCAAAACAATCTTCTTGTAGAGCACACTATAACTTAAAAGTCTGGCCAGGCCTCAGCTGGCCTTGGGGCTCGCGGCGCGACACCAGCCGTCGCTGCACGCTGAAGTCTCCGATCCAGTAGCCGTCCGAGCGAAGGGCGTCCTCGAGCATCTCCGAGTTGGATCTGCTCGAGGCGGTGAGCGCGTCCTGCTTGGACGTGAACGTCGCGCGTCTCGACCGCTCGCCGTGTTTGGAACCGCTGGCCATGCCTGTGTCCGCTCGCTGTCGTGACACCTTGCGCTTCCGCTCAGCCGCACCGGCGATGCTGCTACGAGCGGCTGCTGCCGAAGTGACCGCTCGGCTGGACCTGCTGTCCCCCACAGCCGACGAGGAGCGCGGGCGCGTAGCTTGCCGCCGCTGCAGCTCTCCGTCCGTCGTGTGGCTGCGCGTCCGCACGTCTACGATGCTCTGGTTTTGTCGAGGAAAGGAGCTGGCGGGCGTCTTGCGGACGTTGGACACGCCGCTAGCCTCGCTGTCGTCGTCCTCCGACTCCGTCTCGGACGGCGGTGCCGTCGCCACCTTCTTGATCGCGACGGGCAGCGCCACGGGGGCCACAGACGCCGTCTCCGGTGGCTGTTGCGGCTGTGTCTCCTCCTGTCTGTCTTCTTCTTCTGGCTTAATTTCCTTCTTCTTCTGCAGCGCCGCCGTCTGCGGCACCCGCGAGCACGAGTAGAAGCCCTTGGCGTAGCATTGTCGTCGCGAGTCCACGAACCAGACGGCCAGCGCCAGCGCCAAGACCGCAAGCGAGTATTTCATTGGCACCAGCTGCACGAGAAGCAGCGCGACCCGCAGGACAGCAACGGTCAGCAGCAACAGCAGCGCCACGAGCACCACGCCGGCCACGCACATGAGCCGCACCCCCATTCTACTTGAGCGCTGGCAAGCAAATGCCGAAATGACAGTTGAGAAAATACCAGAAAACAGACCTTTTCTACACATATCCTGGCCCGCACTGTACCGCTTGCCTTTTGCTTGTGGCATTTTGCAAATGCTCGCACGAGACGGAGCGAGCGGTAGGACGAGCGCGGGCGGTGTATGTGATTTGGTTTGGTTCAACAAGCCGCTAGATTCTCCTCGCCGCAGTGAAACTTTGCGGAGACTTACGAAGCTTTATCACCAAGACGGGGCAACTGCAGCTCGGCTGGCCTCTGCGCCACGACGATGGGGGCCGAGACATTTCCAACGACATGGCCACGGCCTCCAAGCAGACGGCAGTCCATTTGAAAGACGCTGACCAAGCTTGCGTGAAATTTTGAAGGTGTTGGCAAGTGCTGCAAGTGTTCACGCAGTGGTGCTAGCCGCTGAAGCCACCCACGTGACCGGCGGAAGCTCTCTGCACCATACGGTAGCCGAGATGGAGGCGGGAACCGCCGGCTGCCGCACCTCCCTTCTTTGCATCTCCGTGCCATTGCCGGCACAGATCAGCAGCTGATTCAGCTCGAGCAGTTTGGCCAACGTCTTCAAGGCTGGCCTTTTGCTCTCTTAGCCGATCTTGAGCGGCCCTAACCTTCCTGGAAGCGGAGCCCGCATTAGCACATTGGAGCTGCTGTCGTGTGTTCATGTATCACCGAAACACCTTATGATTTTGCACCGTTAGAAAGCTGTTGCATTAGCACCTCGGGATCGGGGAAGCCGAAGGAATCGCAAACAGTGATTTTGCACTGTTAGAAAGCTCTTGCATTAGCACCTCGGGGATCGGGGAAGCCGAAGGAATCGCAAACAGCGAACGGCGTGTACATCCTACGATTTTGATTCGGTCTTGATTTATTACTTCAAAAAGTATGAGAGATGTTGTTCGTTGCGTAGTTTTCTGTCTTTGGTTAGACGTACAGTACTACACCTCTAATTTGATAGGGTGGAACAAATCAAGGTTAAGCGGCAATAATTTGCTAAGCGTATAAAAATAATTATTTGTCTTCTCTAGAGTAGTTTGTTTAAGCAGGTTATCAATATACAGTGGTGCCGGCAGACTGTAAAGTTTACGGACGGCACACCAAGGGTACAAAAGGTGTATCTTCGATGGTCGCATCGCGTATCGGCCTCAGGATGCCCCTCAAGCTGTTGCTGCTCTCGGCGGCGGCGCTGCTCGTGCGGGGAGTCGAGGAGACGGAAATCCTCCCCACTGCGGCGCATTTGCAGCGCGATGCCTTGCTGGACGCGCCGCTGCAGGAGCTGCTGCTGGAGCCGCTCGACGACCGCGACGGGCTGGACGCGCGACTACAGCGCGCATTCGTGCAGTGCCGCGAGCTGGGCGTGACGTCCTTCATGTACGAGATGGACACGGAGTCACCGCAGGACGCAGACGACGTGGCGTACTGCAATCGACTGCGCTACGTCCGGCACCAGCGACAGCACTTCCGAGACGTCCGCAAGGAGCTGGAGACGACGGAAAGCAGCGACGAGCAAGTGGAAATGAAGGCGGCAGACGATGTGAGCTTCCAGGAGTTCTTCGAGCTGTACGCGGCGAAGACGAAGCCCGTGGTGCTGCAGCTGAATGAGGACGTGAAGGACCCCGTTGCGCAACTTCTGGGACTCGAGACCAGCAGCGACGTGGAGGAAGATACGAACACAATGGACAAGTTCCTGAGTGTTTGCTTTGCAGGCGAGGCCAACCAAGACGACCGCATCCAGACACGAAGGCTTCTTGTGGATAATGAAGCGTGCGCTGCGCTGCTGGAGGCGACTTTCCGCGTGCCCATCTACATGACACACGACTACGTGCAGCGCACCAATGCCTCTCGAGATGAGGCGTTCTTGCCGGCCATTATAGAGCTCCCTTCTGCCTCGAGCAACGAAGCTCCTCCGAACGCGAAGGAGATCGTGGCGTGTCTGTACGGGCTGCACATGCTGGCGATCCCTATCGGACACGGTGCTGGCCCTCGTGTATCGCTATTCGAGCGCAAGTTCGAGCCGATCACGCCGCCTGCTGCAATGCGTGACCAGTTTCGCGAGGTTGCGCTGGCTGCTGACGCCAACGTCGCCACTGGTTCAGACAGAAGCTCCGTGCTGGATGCCGGCTACTTCGAGCGAGTACCGGAGCTGTACAGAACGGTGGAGCTGAAGCCTGGACGCGACGTGCTCTTCGTTCCGGGCGGGGTCGTCTCCACAATGTCTGGAGGGGCGAAAGTGCTGCGTTTCTGCTATTGTGACGCCGCCAACGTCAAGGACGTTAAGCAAGCTGCTGGTCTCGATGCGCTGCACACGACAAGCGCCTACAAGGATGAGGCACTTCACGCTTTGCTCGATGCTCTTCAGTCTCCAGGCTTCGACTCCACCTTCTCGCGTCGCCCAACAGTCAGCGACACTAGCTGGAATACGTTCGTGAAGTGGCCCCGTGACCCCGCGTACTTGGCCAAGAAGAACCGAAGACACCGAAGCGGAGGAGGTGACCAGGACGGCGAAGACGAGCAGCTGTCGCGGCGGGAGCGGCTGAAGCAGTGGCAAGATGACAAGCGGTGGGAGCGGTACATCGCGTCGCTCACGTTGCCAGTCGCGTGGCCTCCTATCGTCGTCAGTACAACCCGCACGATGGCCACGTTACGCTGGCAGGAGCTGTACCAGCCGCTAAAGTACGATCTTACCAGCTACGGCTATGAGGTGACCTGGAAGCGTGAGGAGCAAGAGAACGGAGTGACAGATGCCCTCGACGTGAATGCTGAGGCAGAGAACTCTGTGAATGTGACGCACGATCAGCTCACACGCAGCAGGAGGCCATCAACGCTCTTCGGTGACGATTTCGACGGACATGACCTCGAGACTGTGATCACCGGGCTGCAAGCAGAAACCGCGTACTCCTTCTCGGTACGTCTTGTTGTCGGGGAGGCCATTGGGGCGGCCAGTGGAGCTTCTCGCCGTGTGGTGACCAGCCCGTGCGCGCCTCCTTCGCCCATTCGCGGCGTGCCTGAGGCCGGCGACGTGGAGGGGACTTGCCTAACACTTCGCTGGCTGGACGCCGAGGACGACGGGGGTAAGCCCATTGAGCTGTACCTCATCTCGACGGAGAAGCTGCCGGAAAGAGGAGAAGAAGGCGATCTCAACACTGGCAGAGGGGCAGACAACGCAGCGTTGGTGCGCGAGCACGAGAGAATCATCGCCGTGAATGCCAGCGCTGGCGAGGGTCAAGTGGCCTTGGAGAGGTTGCGTTCTGGCGCACTGTGGCTGTCAACGAAGGTCTGCGGCCTCTTTCCCGGCACGGCGTACACGTTCCGAGTCGCGGCGATGAACGCGCTGGGCGCCGGGCTCTGGAGTCACCGCAGTAGCCGCGTCGAGATCTCCTCCCCGCACCGCCGACTGACATCGGGCAACCCCCAGAGCATGGCCATCCCGACAATGAAAGGCGTCGGAGACCCTGGCTACAGCGTCATCAGCGGGATCGACATCCTCTCGCAGAGAGACTTGTCCGCTCTGATCGCTCAAGCCCCGCACCGCATCCTCCGTGCATCCGGCGCCCAGCTCGAAGACACGAGTCTACCACGCGTAGTGCTTTCGGACGTTCGAGAACAAGTGCAGCTTTTGTCGAGCAACAGCAGCTTGGAAGTGGAGCGCTCGTTCGAGGCCTGGGCGGGCCACTACAGTCCGCGGCTCTTTGACGTGTCGGCCGAGCTGGTGCTGGCCGACCCGCCCGACGCCTCGCAGTCGCTGCGCAACGCCCACGCTGTACGTGACCGAGTGGTGCTGGTCGAGCGGGGCGGTGTACCCTTTGTATTCAAGCTGCATAACATCCAGCGGGCAGGCGCGCTGGGGCTCATCATCGCGGACGCGGACGGGCTCTGCGTCGGCGGCTTCGACCAGCGTTGCGTGCCTGGTTCCGACAAGCAGCGCGGCCAGGGCTTCGCGGCGCAGGAACGTCACGTATTGTGGAAGCAGGCGCATATCCCCTGCGTGCTGGTGCTGCAGGACGTGGCGCAGGAGCTGCTTCAGGTGCTCGGTGCTCGGCAGACGGCTACATAGGTTCTTTACACAAATGCGCACGAAAGGACGCGATCCAAAAATCTGCGACGTGTGACGTCCGTCGCGTAGGTAAGCAACGCTACACGCACCACTGTCAGTCGAGCGCGCAACTTTCTTGATCGACACTGCACTGCTTTCTCCATTGATACGGTGGTCGTGCTGGCGCCACAAGCCTACGAACTGAGGCACAGCGAGACGAGGCTTTCCGCCGCCGCTGGCCAGAGAGGGTCCTTCGTCCTTGGATCGCAACTCGCAACCGTATCTTGTATTTGCGGCCGGTCAGTCTTGAAAGCGGCCTTTCCGGTCTTCCGCTGGTAGTCACCTCAGTCTGCAGCATGAATCCTGGGCGAGCGCCGCCCACTTCATCCGCCATGCAACGGGGACCGTCGACGGCACCCCGTAATGCAAGACAAGGCAGTGGAAGCCGTGGCTCAGCTCCGAACGAAGGTGACGACGTCTCAACTAGCGCCAGGTCCGAGTGGCGGCGAGAAGAGCACGGAAGGTTCATGCAGGCGCTGGAGATGTACGGCTCCAGACGAACAGGGGACGAGTGGAAGCACATCGCGGCCTTCGTGGGCTCGCGCACCATCGAGGAAGTGCGTTTGCACGGACAGCAGTATCTCCAGCGACTAGTGCAGCAGCTTCCGCCGTCTCCCGCTGCACGCCGCTTCCTGTCCGTCACAGGCAGCCAGAACGACCCGAACAGACTGAACTACCAGGTCCCCAAACCTGTCGGTCTCCAGAAAGCAAGTGGTGATGATAAAGGGAAGAGAACGGCGACGCAACCGGGGGTTCCGATTCGAGGAGGGACCAGTGCTTTGAGTACCGCAGCTTTGGAGTGTGCACAAGCGATGAATGGCCAAGGAGAAGGTCACTTTCACACTCAGCCACAGCCACTGCAACCGCGTCGGAGCGGACGAAGGTCGAGAGGCTGGACATTCCAGGAAGACAAAGCCTTCGAGACGGTACTGGCAGGTTGGGCCGGCACCAAACCGTTCTCCTGGGCGAAGATTGCGGCTGCTCTGCCAGGTAAGACGCCCAAGGAAGTACGTACCCGATACGATGAGATGGTGGGCGAAATCGCCTCCATCGACGCTGGAGAGATACTCCAGCCGTTCCCGGAAAGCTCTGCCTCGCCTTCAACTTCCACGCTGAGTCAGCGCGCAGTGCCACCGCCGCCAATCCTGGTGCCGCCAAGAAATGTAGGCAAAGGTGAGCTTGGGCGACAACATGGATGCGCTTTCTTTTGTGKGCCCCAAACCTCATAGATGCTGTGCATTTTTGCCATGRGTTAGATGTCTACCCCTCAGGCCGTAGCACCCGCAGCAGGARAGGCTCTGCCAGCGGGATCACGATGCTCAGCCCGACTTTCCTCGACTTACTAGCGAACGAAGCCGAAAGCGAGGACAAGWCGCCGCTGCCRACACTGTCGTTCCCAGGACTGCCGTCTCCTCTCTTCTCGCCGACRCTGCTGTCGTCGGGACCCCCCGGCTTCTTCAGTCCTGGTGGKAACAAGAAGTCGGCAGCTCGCGGCCAGCAAGACAAAAAGTTGGCGATGGACGAAATAGACACAGGACCGACAGGCAAGAGCGATGACCCGCGGCGCTCCTCGACGCCGCGGATATGGAACGACTTTCTCGCCGAGGATTTCAAGTTCGACGACCCTCTCGGAGCACCCCCCAGCCGTAGCATTAGGAAGACACCGCGCTCGAAGACAAGTTCGAGCGACAAACTCTCGACCACCGAAAAGTCGGAGAGTGACGATGTAGGCAAGCAGGATGTTGACATGACCGACGCGTCGGCTGCCTGAAAAGAATCCAAAAGAACGAGCAGGTGCGTTCTCGTTGGGAGCCTGTTAATGATGTAACTGAACGTCATGTACATGTAGTACACCGTTCACATTAATTAGGCTATGCGATGAGTTTTCAATGCTCGTACTCGGCAGTTTGCCTCGCGTGAAAACATATGCTACTATAGTACCTAGTAGTTCATTTTCAAATATAATAGTAATAACCAACTACTATCTGATAACTAGGAGTGGAGGTGGCGCGAAGGTATGGTGGAGAAGCGCTATTTTCGTTGAAGTCGCTACGAAAGCTGCACCTAAATTATGACCGGGTGTGCCAAACTACTATAGTACTACTGATGAAAATCGCTCTACTATTAATCACTGGTACATCATGTACTACTTCCAAGTGGAAATCTATTACTATCTACAGCCTGCTGCTATGGGGGTGCTCTACTATTCTCTACCGTCCTACTACTACTCGACTAACTACTGCTATTTGCCTGCGCTACTCCTAATGCCCCCACCAATCCTAATGTCTACCTTTCCGTTAGCTTCTTTCTTCGCAGCCTTCGTCGTGGTCATCGTTCTGCTTCATCGATCCGCTTCCTCGCCTCCCTCTCATACTCGCCCTCTACAGGTTGAAGCGCGTGGTGAGGAACTGCCGCAGCGGCTCCGGGAAGCTGGCAAAGTACGCGGCCCAGTTCTCACCCAGACTCGTCTTGAAGCCGTGCACGATCTGGTACAGCATGTCCTTGAGCTCCGCATGCTGGATGTTCTGGCCTTCAAGCGAAGCAATGGCGCCGCACATGAACATGAAGTCCGCGACGATGCCGTTCGGGTTGGCCTTCACCATGTAGCACAGGCCCAAGAAGCAGTGCTCCTTCTCCTCGGGGGCCCGCACATGGGCCAGCGCGCGGCACCAGCGCTTGGCGAAATCCTGCAAGTGCGGGGCCACCACGTTCGGGCACACGTAGCCCAGCCGGCCGATCGTGATGGCGCAGTTCTCCACCAGGTTGCGCGGCAGCTTGGGGCGGTTGATCATGCTGATCAGACGCACTAGGCAGTTCTCCACGTACGGCTCCATCTCGGCGCCGATGCGCACGGCGATCTCGCCCACTGACCAGCTGGCGTTGTTGCACACCGTCGGCAGGTCCGGGTCGATGTTCTCGATCAGCACCGGCAGCAGGTCGCCCAGGCCGGGGCGGAGCAGGTTGGGCGCGTGCTTGGCCAGGTCGCCCACGACGCCCATGGCGCTCTGGCGCACGTCCATCATCTCGTGGCGCACGCAGCTCATGAGCAGGTTCAGGATGTTCGAGCCGTTCAGCAAGCCCTTGCTGTTGGTCTGCAGGCCTTCAATCATGCCCGAGATCAGGTCCAGCGCGCAGACGATGAGCTCCGGGTCCCCCTCGTCGAACTCGTCGGGGCTCTGCTCGCTCATGGCGTCGGCCAGGAGCTCGTTCTCCACGATGCGCTGGCAGCGGCCGTACACGTTCATGGCGAACTCCTGGAAGCCGTTGCCCAGGGCCTGGGCCA
The DNA here is from genome assembly GCA_000500225.2 of Phytophthora pinifolia. Classification (NCBI taxonomy): domain Eukaryota; phylum Oomycota; class Peronosporomycetes; order Peronosporales; family Peronosporaceae; genus Phytophthora; species Phytophthora pinifolia. The sequence continues at coordinate 3,702 of KV737423.1, read as the reverse complement.
CCGGCGCCAGACACTCGAACAGCGGCAGGATCTCGCGGCTGCGGTCGTCCAGGGCGTTCCACTTGGCGATAAGCGGCGGCATCAGGATCTTGATCAGCTCCGGGTGGTTCAGGTTCTCCCCGATCGAGTCCGCGAGCGTGCCGATCGCGTCGTACAAGATGAGCAGGTTCTTGGCCTGGTACTTGCCGAACGCGAACATGAGGTTCTGCAGGATGGGCGTCAGGTACGGCACGAGCTCCTCGCCCGCTTCCTCCTCCAGGGTGCAGAACGCCGAGCACGCGGCCTCTTGCACCTTCTTGTGGGGGTCCAGAATGCGCTTCAGCATGCCCTCGACAAGCGGCTTAACCAGCGCCTCGTGGTTGCCCTGCTCGACGACCCACGACGCGTAGCGGCTCAGCGTCCAGCACGTAATGCTGCGAATGAGCGGGGCCGGGTCCTCCAGCTTCTGCAGCAGGAACGGGTACAGCTGCGGCAGGTGGGGCGTGATGCCGTTGTAGCATCCGTCCGCGACGGCGCCGAGCGCCAGGATCCCGCTCTCGACAAGCGGCCACGGCTGCTCGAGGGCAAGACGCTCCTGCAGCAGAGGCAGCAGCGTCGGGAGGATGTCGTTGCCGTAGCCATTGGCCAGGTTGTCCAGACTGGCGGCCGAGCAGCGACGCAGGTTCCACTCCAGCAGCGAGTCGTCGTCGTCGTCCTCGTCGTCGTCGTCCTCGTCCTCCTCGCCGTCCAGACTGCCGCCGCCTTCGTGGCCGCCGCCAGGCTTCCGGTGGAAGACGGGCTTGATGTCCTCCGGCCGGTCGGGCACGTTTTCATCCTGGCTCTGCTCCTCGGCCTCGAAGTTGGCCAGGTCCTCCTCGCTGTAGACCATGCGCTGGAAGAGCAGCGGCACGATCTGCGCCAGGTAGGGCTGCAGCATGGGCTTCAGGTCGCCGAACTCGCGCAGGTCGCAGAACGAGGCCCAGAACTCGCAGGCCTCGATGGCCACGTTCTCGTCCTCGTCCTGGTTGGCGCGCAGGATGAACTGGATGATGCTGTCCAGGTGCGGCACGAGGTACTGCACGCCCACCTCGAGCAGGATGACGATGCTCTTGCACACGAGCTTGCGCACGTCGTTGGCCGGGTCCAGCGTGAGCAGCGAGATGCCGGCCAGGAAGTTCTCCATCTGCACCACGAGCCCCACGGGCATGTAGATGAGCACGTTGTTAAGGCACTCGAGCGCGTCGCGCCGGAAGCGCGCGTTCTGGTGGTGGAAGTACTGCAGCAGCTTGGGCACCAGCACGTTGAGCGGCCGGCTGGGCGAGTTCTCGAGCTTGGCGGCCGAGTCCTCGCAGATCTTGACGAGCGCGCCGAACGCGCCGGCCACGGCGTTCTCGTCCTGCTGCTCCAGCAGCACCAGCAGCGCCGGCATGAGCTCGGGCCACTCGTCCAGGAACGTGTACTGGGACACGAACGTGGTGACCACGGAGCCGGCCGTGTTGCGGATGGGCGGCAGCGGGTCGGCCAGCACGCGCAGCGTCTGCGCGCGGATCACGGCCAGGATTTCCGTCTCGGCCGGCGACAGCACGGCGGAAGCGTCGCGCGCCTTGATGTTGCGCTTGAGCAACAGGCCGGCCAGTTGGCGCACGTTGGGCTCGAACTGCGCCGAGCACAGCAGGTGCACGAGGTACAGATTGAACTCGAGGTTCTTCTGGAACTGCTGCAGACGCTGGTACGACTCGCGCTGCACCTGGTTGTTGGGTACCATGTAGGCCTGTAGCAGGGCTACCACTTCGTTAAGCAGCGCGGGCTGCGGCTGCCACGCATCGCTCATGGTTGTCCGAGGGGGGG
>KV737421.1:32327-42450 GCA_000500225.2 Phytophthora pinifolia | reverse complement strand
TCGACGTCCGCGATGCTAGAGCCACGAGAGCCACTACCTGGGTCCGCGCCATCGGTAACCTCGGCAGCCGACAACGAGCCGTCCGATCTCGCGCTCACGACGCGATCTACTAGACCTGTCAAGTCTGATGCACACGTCTGCACGCTCATCGCAGTATCCTCGGCAATACTGGGGCCGTTTTCGGCGGTGGGCTGGCCTTGCGCAGGTCCTTTTGTCTCTCTAGAAGGCTCTCGGGCCCATGACCCCGATCTCGTGCTTGCTTCGGGAAGATCTTTACGTACGGCATCGAATGACGCCGCCACGACGCCACGAAGCGACTGATTGAGGATGCGGGATCGTGTGATGCCCTCCACAGCGCCATCAACTAGCGTTACGGTGCGCAGCTTCCTCCACTTGGCGATGGCGTCGCCAAACTGGGTCCCGTTGCGGCCACANACCCTCTTCACAAACTGAGTCTGTGAGATTAGCTCCTCGGTGTCCAGGGAAAGCGGGTAATCCTCGGCGCCATTGATCGCCAGCACCTTCGCGATGCGATGCCCCGCGGGTTCCCGCACACCATCGCCACCGTGTAGTACTGAATTGTGTCACCGGCGTACAGGGTCTCTGCAGGCAGCTCGGACGCTGCCAGGCCGCGGCACAGCTTCTTCGGCGCCCGTCCGTCCTCGAGGGTGCTGCCCATGTCCTGCGCCGACGATCTGCTAGTTTGAATTTCGAAATGCAAGGTTCTGGATAAAGAAACCGTAAATACGCGTATAAATGAACACGTCAAGCTCGTAAAAGTCGCCAGCGTACCGATAAAGTGGAGTCGTCAGCAATCACTTTGAGGGCGGGAATCGGCGTGCCCCATCGCGGTGCATGCGGTGGACGCCGAGGATCTGCGCGCAGAGTCCGGCCAACGGCGACGCGGTTTATGAACCAACACCATTCGCTGTTGTGCGGCCAAGGCGGGTGCTGCTGAAACTATTAATAACATTCTCTCCTAAGGAGGGCCATTTCCAGGGAAGGCCATTACACAAGAAAGGCCAGCCCGTTTGGACTATGCGCAGCAATCAGACCACCTGGATATTATCCCAGGATAGCATACAAAAAATGAATGAAAAATCCAGTGGGTCCGTTGCATTTTTGTCGAAATCCATCATGTGACGCTCCATACTAAAATCAAGACGTACGGACAGCGTGTCCGATTCATCAAACCGTGTGCGTGCACTTGAAAAATGGAGCGCAAGACCAAGCAAGCTCTTCCAGCCTGCGGCTATTTAGTGGCAGGCCTCCAGCTCGATCCAGGCATTCTCAAGAGCTCGCAAGATGAGGCAGCTTCACGCACCTACGTCCCTATCTTCGCAGCCGCAGCCGCCGCTCCAACGTACATGCAGCGCGAGAGGGCCCTGAAGAAGCAGAAAACAGGTCGCGCCGGTCACCACGTCCCGAAGTCCAGGCGCCCGCGAGGCGCACCGCAGTGCGTGACTCTAAACGCGCGTATCGCGTGCAGGCGATGCGTGCAAAGCTGCTCGCGCAATTTGCCTTCTCCCGCCAACAGCCCTGTGTTCAGGCCGAGCACCCGAGTCCAGCAACGCAGGATGTGGCTGCGCACTCCTCTTCAGCCGACGAGATCGTGTGCATCGATTTGACTGCAGAATCCGAATCTGAGCCGGACTTTGCGTCGGGCTCGGAAACGGACTCTGCAGTTGCTCCTATCTATCAGCCAGCGCCATGGCCGTCCGACATTTCACCACTTTGATAATAAATGAAATACCTCGTCGCGCGCATCGAGCACGTCGAGCATCCCATTCGTATCAAGCTCAAGGACATTGGTGACCTGGATTTTAGCCGTCGAGAGTATCCTGTTTTCAACGGTGCCTGCAAGACAGTTTCTTGCTGGCAAGACAAAGAAGCAAAAGAAGAAGCGTCGTGAGGTCTACGATTTGGTCGCTTCCGATAACTTCTTGCCTCGTCTCAAGAAGGCCGTGGCTGTTCTCAAGCCCATTGGAAATATACTCAAGCGGTTCGAGCGGAATGAGACCCCACTCTCCCAGGTCTATCACGAGTTCTGTGAACTACCTTCCTGTATTGACGAGGCTGGGCCGACAGCTAGTGACACGAAGACAGTTAAGGCTCTGATAGAGAAGGGTTTCGAATTCGTGTACGATGAGGCTCATGGTTTGTCCTATCTCCTAGACTCACGATACGAAGGCGTGAAGTTGGATGCCAAAAGACGTGGCGATGTCGAGAATTCTCTCTGTCAATGGCATGGCACGGATGACGAGGATGCGGTGATATTGGCGCTGGCTTACCCGGAGTAGCGCGCACACCTCGCACGACCGCTGGCACCTCTTCTGGACACTGCTGACCGTGACCCAGTCGTCGCGCTGCTCGAGTTGGTGCGTCACACAGATGGAAGCGCGCCGGCGCTTCTGGCTGCCTGACAGCGAGGTCGCCATGACTCCCGCGAAGTCCTCGGCCTTGTGCTGCAGGAGGTGGTTCTGGAGCACACCGAACCACACACCACGATTCATCGCCGGCTTGCCATCCATCGCAGCCGCCTCCTTGTGCGACAGGAACGCGTTCACGAGCGCCAGGTCCACAAAGGCTCTTGTAGTACTCGATAAACTTGGTCGACGTCTGCAGCGAGTACTTCTGGAGGCGGAGCTGATCATGGATGTCCACACCACTCATCCACCGCTGGTAGTCCGTCACGGTTTAGGGGCACGGCGCCGTGATGGCGCCCACCTGCTTCACCTTTCGGCCGATTGTCGACTCGGTCGTGACCGCTCCAGTGCAGAGGTAGTGCATGGGCTTACGCTCCTACCAGTGAAACATGACCATGCTCGGGATGGCCACGGACCTGGCAAACTTGAGCGAGCCCCGCGGGATGGAGGCCGGGCGAGTCGCGCGGCTCTCCTTCAGTCCCGGGTCGAGGCCGAGTCGGTTGGTCATCACCGTGCCGACCACGTAGACGTTCATGGCGAGGAGCTCGACGCAGAGCAGCACAGACGAGTAGAACCGGTCGACCACGACGACGTGCCACTGGTGGCGGTTGCTGGCGAGGACGACCTTGAGGTTGCGCACCACTGCTGCAGCACCCGTCTTGTGGTCATAAGGGCTGGCGCCATCTTTCGCGTTATGACGGTGCTTGCCTGTGTATATCTCGAACCTAGTAAGTTACGACATCGATACGTCAAATCCCATAGTCGAAGTCGTAAGTTACGGCAAATAGGCAAGCAAACATGCACCACATACCGGTGGCAGTATGCGAGTCACACGTCACGAACATCTTCGAGCCGTAGCGGTGCGGCTTGTCGGGCATGAACATGCGGGTGGTGTTCCGGCGAGATGTGGAGGGCAGGCCGCCCTCGTCGAAGCTGAACAATGCCGGTAAGGACCACCCCGCCAGGAACCGCTGCTGCAGGCTGTCCACGACCGGACGGAGCTTCCATAGCTTCTCGCGTGTCCGTGGGGCTTCGTTGTCCATGAAGTGCAGGTCGCGGAGGATATCTGTGCAGCGGTTGCGGGACAGTTACCGCCCGAAGTTGCCCGCGGGCACGGCGCCGTCCTCCACAATCGAACACTGCGTTGCATATCGCCGCTGCTGAGGACACAGCATGCGACCAGCACACATACCACATGCAGGATCTCGTGTGTGGAGTGCCCCTTCTTCGACTTGAGGCGCCTGCGGATCTGCTGGAGGGTCTCGCGCCGGCCCTCCCGCTGCTTTGCGTGCTGCGCTTCGGCTCATTTGTCAACTTGCTGGACCACGTATTGGTTCGTCTGGTCGGCGATGGCGACCCACAGCGACTGGGGCATAAAGTACAAGAACGTAAGCACCGGCGAGTGGCCTACCTCCCGCAGCTCCGCCACTGGATGCGCGTCCTCGCCGTACATGCAGTCGTACGCTCGTCGAACTCAGACGACGGCGTCGTCCACCGCATGGCTCGAAGCACCGCCTTCCGCGCCTTGATCGCTCGCTTGTCCTGCCCACCCGAGCAGCTGTGGGGATGTTTTTTTTCTGAACCACCCACCCGCAATCCTCGAGACCACAAAATCGCTCGTTTAGAAACGGGACACGACGGAGGAGGGAAGGGGAATAGCGAAAGATGAGAGGACCGGATCTCCTCATTTCCGAATCCGCCCGATGGTGCGCATCCGAGCCCGTCGCCGATCGGCCCCCGCCGCCGTCGCTGCCGCCACCCGCGACGTCGACTTCCACCACCTGTGGCGGCAGCTACGCTCGGGTGGTTGGACGGCAAAGCGGCCCAGCGGGTTGGCGAACGACTGGACGTACACCACTCCTGATGGCAGCAGCGTGTCCATCAGCGAGTCGGTGGTCGTGGCGCGCGGGACGACGCGCATGACGGCAACTCACAGAACGACAGCGCACAGGAGGACAGCTCACAGGGCGACAGCACACAGAACAAGGACGAGCAGGACAAGACCACGCAACACGAGACCGAGGAGAACGAGAACGCGCAGGACGAGACCGAGGAGAACGAGAGCGCGATGCACCTGTGTGCATCGGACGACGAAGAGCGCGACGCCAACACCTTGGACGACGACGCACGGCCGTCCCAGGTCGACACGAGCGTCACGCTCAGCCAGGACACATTGGACACACTGTTTGGGCCGGCGAGCGACGACGTGGACGCATCCGTGCCTACGCCGGTCGAGCGCTCGCAGGGGAGCGGTGATCAGGGCGTTCGGGCTGTCGCAGAGCGTGCTCCAGCCGACCCAATCAGAGCGTGCGGCGGTCGCTAGCCTGCAGCAACCCTCCGCCCCGTCCGACCCGGACAGCGAGCAGATGATGGACGCGCCGCGGGCAGTGCTCCGCCGCCGAGTCAAGGTGGACACGAACTACTTGGCTGCCGATGAACACTCGAGCGACTACGAGAGCTTCAGCTCGGGGGAGAGCGACGACGGACAAATCGCAAGAGCCGGATCGTGAATACACTGATCTTGATCATGATTTTGTATCTGATAGTGACGCTGTCGAAATCGACGCGGTATTCATTGCCTAATGATGGGGGCCAGCGACCGGGCGGTATAAACGGTTTAATTTCCAAGCGAAAAAAAACACCCAGAACCCTGATCCTGGTACCTACTATGCGGCAAGCTTTTGATTCTGAAATGCGCTAGTGTTATTAATCTATTTGCAATTGTAGGTGGCTGCATTTACATCAACTTCAAGCGATTAAAATCTAAAGGGCTTCGCTCTGTTCACGCGTTGGCAGTAGCAACTAAGGACCCATACAACGGCCACTACTCAGTTTACAAGCTGATGGAGAAGCTCACGAATCGTCCAGGGTGTGGAAGGTGCTCATAAATAGACTGTCAGGGCAATCGAAACACAAGACAGAGTACTGGGGTGGCCATGGGTCGATGAGGGAGAAATATACTACTGGTAGATCGAGATCGATCGACGCGTCGGCAAGGAATCCGTCCTTGATGTCAAGGTTTACATCCAACAACTCGCTGAAGTCATTAACTTCACTTGCCATGCGCGCTATCCCTTCATGTAGATAAGTAAATCCATTCCGTAAACTAACTTCGTTTACCTATCCTTAATCACATGCGTGGTTTCCAGTACACCTCACAGCTTACCACACCCGGTTTTCAGCAGCCAGCTTCCAGGCTGTCGATCCACGTGACTTTCAGTGCACACGCGAAAAACAGAAATTTTACACGCGGGTTAAATACCCACCCAAACGCCAAGGCTGCACCAGAGCCATAGCGGCCAAGGTGCCAGCCGCTCGTTGTAAAGATACAACTGCAGTGCCGCTGAAGACAAGACGACCTCGATACCACAGTTGATAAAAGCGATTGCATAAACGCGGCGCTCGCCATCAACATGACTTCGACTGAGTGCATGTTGGAACCAGGATTAGAATTGCACTCACTAATACGCAGATTTTGATAATCAAAGAGGGTTGTAGGAAATGGCCACACGCGAGCTGTCGACCCCGTGTAAATGGAGCGCGCCAAGTTCCCGAACATCCAGATGCCGCGCCAAGTGGGTCAGACGTCAATCACTGTTTCGCGTTCGCTTCGTTGCGCTGACGAGGTCAGAATTCTCAAATTATTTGGACAGCGCCATGAAGCTGGGCACGCACTACTACCAGCCCCTTTGAAAGCAGAATTTATTCCAGCCATGCGCCATGGCTGAACGATAGTAGAACGAAACATCTTCAAATCCGCGAGGTGTTATGTAGTTGTTCCAGACCGTGATGTTCTTCTCATCGATGTCGGACTCGATGTAGAAGTAGCAGTTATCACGAATCCACACCAAGGCTAAGGCGAGCGGAAGCATCATCACCCACAGCACACGGCTTGCCACGCGTATTGCTGGACACGTCGCCGCAGACCGGTAACCAGCATCGACTCCAACTTAATGTCCGTCCAATTGTCAAGAATACTGTCGCCAAGCGCGACAGATCTGGCAGCATCCTGAATGAGGTGGCTTACGCACGTGCAAACGATACAGCGACACTAAGAGGATGCTGGGGGGGGGTCCTTCACGTGGGAGTTCGACGCCGCCCAGTTAGAGACGATTACCTTGGGCTAGACTCCTCGTTTTGGCGGCTATTCGTCACAGGGGAAGGTGTTTCCAGCACCTTGGCTGGGCATGTATGTGGGCATGTGGCTGGTCGACGCAGCTCACCGTTGTGTCGTGTGCAAAACATATCGTACCGTCCAGGGAATTTTCATGAATATCAACGTTGATGTACAATTTGTCCAACCGCTCAATCAGTCGATCGAAAACAGAATTCGAAACCAGAGATCGTAATTAAATAATGAAAACAAGTAGTGATATTTTCACTAAACATATTTGGTATTGGTAACGCCGGACTCAAATAAATTATAAAATTGCCCAAATCGAGTTGAAAATACCCAAATCCAATATATTGCAGTCAGGCGAATGTGGAGGCTGCGATGTCATCTTGATTTTCTAGCCTCCCTCTTGTCCGATAGCAAAAATCTCACCGTGGTCTTCCCATACATGGGGGCCGGCGTAGTCTTGCTGGACAAAACATTGTTGTCGTTATCCGTCCAGAATACGTCAAACATCCATTTAGCATAGTCAACTCAAATCAACACCATTGAAAACAGATGTACCCGACCACTTTTCTCGAATTGCAGAAAAAACTTCTTCCTGAGCAAAAACCGATCTCGTCATTCTTCTTGGTGATCGGGGTGCCGGCGACACGACTCTTTGACGTCTTCTTGGCCGTAGTGTACTCAACAATTGGCCATATGCCGATTTTTCCATCAGAGTGTGTCCTTGTTGAAAAATTGTACCTCGGTCTTGCTACAGCTGCGAGAAAATATTACCTTCCCGATATAGCGCTTGTTAGAATGCGAACGGTAGGGCAACGCTTCATCTGCAGCCAAGTAGTATCTAGAGGACACCTTGTACATGTTGAACCATTTGTCATCTATATGAACAACATCATACATGGCATCAAAGCGATACGAAATTGTGCCTAAAATAATATAAGTTCACAAGATAATTTCATGTTGACAAAAATAATTGCAACCTACCAATTGGGTTCTGCACGAGGGCGAGTGCCCATGTCAGCCGCTAGAGATTGTGTGGGTCGGTGAGCTGGGTGAAATGAAGCGCCGCAACACCTTGGTCTTCAGGTGACGCTGCAGTGTCAATCATGGGATTCCTGAAGCGGACTCCAAAGCGCGTAGCGTCTGACGCTGGCTGAGCGGCACCGCTGTGACGCGCTTGCCCATCTCCTCGGAGCTGATGCGCAGGGTAGTGCCGCAGCGTCGTCGCGCAGCCCCCAAATTGTCTCCACGTCTGCGCGACTGAGCCCAAAGGCCCTTTTCGCACGCGCAATCGTGCTGTAGCGGAGGCGGCCTTCGCGGCATTCCTTGCTCAGCGTCGTAAGGTAGACCACCACCACTACACGCGTCGCTGGCTTGATGTCCTTGGCTCTGACGGTCCTCGCCGTTCGTGTGGGGTTTTGCTGTGTGTGGCGCCTGCCTTGAATTAATATCCCGGCCATTCATTTTGTGGTGGATGGCAGCTGTGGTGACGATGGCAATATATGCCAATAGGATCAATTGAATATTGTTCGTGGTACATAAAAACCAAACTACCCATACATTGGTGGGACAGAAAAAGTCAGCTTGGAATTTTCAGTACTTCTCCCACTGTACGACAATCGAAAAGACGGTGCCAAGCCAAGGAACCCAAGCAGACCGTGGCGTGAGAGCGTCCTGCCAGACAAGATCATTACCGAGTCGAGAGCAGAGCTAACAGCGCAATAAAGCCAGTCTCTTGCCTGCGCAAAGTATAGCTGCTACCGTATTGTGTGAGGCGGTTGCGCATGGAGTCCATGACTTGCTCCACTTTTTTCCTCAGGCACGCCACGTTATCATGTGCTCGATTCGGGTTCACCTTGACGCGGCGTTTGGTCTTGGCTACAGTCGTCGTTGTGCTATTGGTTGGTCGTGCACTCAAACGAGTTTGTCCTGGTGCGTTCACGGTCGCCACCACGGGCACCAGAGGAAATGGCGGAGTGACGTGGTCTGCCGCTATTGGTACCAGCGCTGAGGATGTTGCAACTGTTGAAGCGGAGTCGCTGTCGTGCTCCGACCAGGTGGAGAGCTCAACCAGCAGGAGTCGGTCCAGCTCCGCGTCCCTCCCTCGCCCGCAGCGCCGAAGCCTGATGTCGACGGTGCTGGCGCCTCCAAGTTGGGTTGTCTCTGCAGCGCTGGTGCGGTCGACGGGAGCGCCAGAGCTTTCCCAATCGTGGGGGAGGTGGCCGAACCGGTCCTCCAGACCGCGGTCCTTGCTATCGTCCACATGGATAACAGCTCTTCCAACACTCCTCCTCGGCCGTCGCCTACGTCAAGTGGACGATCTGGCGCAGCTCCGCCATCCTTGCCGAGAAGGCCTTGGTCAGTAGATCAGCCTTCATCAAGTGCGACTCGACGTATTTGGGCTCCACGATGCCCTTGCGTGCGTAGTCGCAGATGAAATTGATCCGACTATCGGCATGCTTGGCGCTTGCCTTGCTGTCCTCGGACTCCAGCTGCTTGATGGCGGCCTGTTGTCCATGTGCATGTACATGGGCTGGGAGGCGGAATGGTGCAGCTCGCGCACCAGCTCTCGTCCGATGTCACATAGCGCGGCGGCGGCCGCGAAGACCAAGGCAAAGTGCGCGCGAAGAGCCCCTGGACGCACGAGAGAAACACCAGACGCGGTCGGCCTCACGGAAGGCGACGTCACCTGCGAGCACCGGCGAAAGCGATGATGGGGCGGCCTCCGACGTGGTGAACGTCGTGCGTGAGGCCGACCCGAAGAACTACATAGGGAAGCCATGAAGTGTCCGCTCAAGAGCGAGTGGACCACGGCGAAGAGCTGAAGGCGCTGGAGGAGAACGACGTGTGGACGGTCGAGCTGCCGCCAGTCGCCAGCCACGGTGCTGCACACGACGTGGGTCTTCAAGACCAAGACCGACGCCGACGGCGCTATCGAGCGTTTTAAGGCACGCCTGGTGGCCTGCGGGAACGATCAGCGGTACGCCATCGACTACAACCTCAGTCATGGAGCTGCCTTCCAGACACGGGGACACCCCCATCGGTACGTGAAGGCCAAGAATGAGCTGCATATGGAGATCTGCCCAGCCATCCCCAAGGGCATGATCCTACCTGACGAGATGCTGCGCGCGTTCGGCGTGCACAGCTACAAGAAGGTCGCTCTGCGGCTGAAGAAGTCACTGTACGGCTGAAGCAGGCTGGAAGTCTGTGGAGCCAGCTGCTTCACGCCAAGTTGGTGGAGCTAGGCTTCACGCGCTGCATCATCTCTACTACAAGCTCGACGGCAACGACATCACTATCCTGGGCGTGACCTGCTGGACACCGCGTCCACGCCGGACCTGGTCGATGATTTCTTTGTGGTCATGAACATCCTGTCCATCAAGGCCTTGGGCAAGGTGAACAAGTTCCTCGGGATGTGCGTCCATCTCGACGAGGCGGACGGCTACAGCCTGGACCAACCAACAAGCCGCCATCGAGGAGCTACTGTAGCAGTTCGGTCTAACGGCGTCAAGACGGCCATCGGCGAAAAGGCCAGCGACGCCGAGCCCCAAGGGCTGCTGTTACTGCCGGGCCCGCC
>KV737421.1:4462-32258 GCA_000500225.2 Phytophthora pinifolia | reverse complement strand
CCCCCGCTCACCGACTTCCGCTCGCCATTCGGCCGCGAAGTCCGCGTCGCTCCCAGCTCTCCACCTGGATGCAGCGCCCGTCGGCTGCGCTGACGACCATGCGGAGCTTGAGGGTGGTTGGTGGCCTTCAGGTACCATGCGATCCTCATCGCGAGCTTCCAGTAGCTCGTCCACGGCTGGTGCGTGTGCTTGGTCGCCTTGTGTACCGCGAAGCTGATGTCAGGCCTGGTGCACCGGGCGATCCAGAGCAATCTGCCAACCAGCGACTGGAAACCCCGACTGGTAGCCTATCCCGGAGATGGTGCTCATAAGATCTGAGCTCCCTCCTGAAGATTTGAACTTTTCCTCGGTTATGGGCGAGGACGTCATGGCGGAGATCCGTAAGCGGTGCGCGCGGGGTCTGAATCATCAAGAACCCGAAGGATCCGGTGTATCTTTTGCTGAGGAGTTCTGATCTGGTGTCAGACAACCCACAATCCCGAACCGGGGAGTCCGGGACGAGATAGACCTCGTGCCTGGCACAAAGTACTGTGTCACGCGCCAGTGGCCACTGCCACGTGAGCAGTGTGAAGTCATTGATGACTTGATGACTTCTTTGCCGCCTAGCAAAAGGCGTCCAAGTCTCCGCACTCGTCGCCCACCTTCGGAAGCCGAACGTGAAATGGCGTCTGGTTCACGCTGTTAACAAGCTGAACAGTGCGACGGTACCGGCACATACACCGATACCTCGCAAGGATCTTCTATTGAAGAACATGGCAGGCTGTACGCTGTACAGTGCTCTGGATCTGTTAGATGGATTCTTTCAGATCCTGATGCGCGAAAGCGACATCCCACTCATGGCGGTGAGTACCCCGAGCGGTATGCTTTGGTAATGGCTTGTGATGTCACAAGGGCTGTCAAACGCCCCCGCGACCTTTAATCGCCTGGTCACGCAGTTATTCCGACCTTTGCGTGCATTCACGCAGACATACTTTGACGATATATTCGTCCATAGCCATGCTGAAGGCAGCAAGACGGCTATTGAGGTGCATGTAGAGCACCTCCGTCAAGTGTTGCCGGTCATGAGAGCCAACAAGCTCTATGCCAACATTGACAAGCGTGTCTTTGCGGCTGAGGAAATCGAGTTCCTTGGCGGCTTTGTCGGCCGCGCAGGTGTACGCGCTGATCCGGAGAAGATCAAGGCCATATCGGTCTGGCCGACACCACGGCCCCCGAAGGACTTTCGCAAGCGGCTAGGCCTGACAAATTATCTGCACAAGTATAGTGCTGGCTACGCCGAGAAGGCTAGACCACTGTCGGAACGCCTGAAGAAGGATGTCGACTGGTGTTGGGAGAACCAGCACCAAGGTGCGTTTGACGATATCAAGGAGAGCCTTCAACAAGCTCCAGTCCTGGCGTTGCCGGACGCGGCAAAGGCATTCAGTGTCGTCTGTGATGCCTCCAACTATGAAATAGGCTGTGCGCTTTTGCAAGTCGATGACGACGGACTTGAACGAGGTTCTCGTTTCAGTCCAGGGATCTTAAGGCTGCCGACCGGAACCACCCCGTTCACGACAAGGCACTCCTTGCCATGAAGCTCGTCCTTGTGAAATTTAGGGTGCACCTCCTGGGCGCAAAGCCCTTCGTGGTCTACACGGACCACGCAACTCACCGCATATGTCGCAGCGAATGGCTCGCTGGCTGTCATTCTTCGCGGAGTACAACTTCTGCGTCGAGTACAAGCCTGGCAAGCTCAATGTCCTGGCCGACGCTCTGTCGCGTCGACCTGACTACGAGCTTGCCCACATAACGCGGGTCACCACAGACCGGCACGATCGCATTCGGGATGTGTTCAAGGAGGACGCCGGTATGGTGCCTCTCCTGCGATATCTCACTGCTGGCAAAGATGCCAAGCCTGTGTACGGCAGCGCTCACAGCTTCATCGCTATGAGAGCGATGACGATCTGCTCTACTACAGAGTAGATCCGTCCGATCCTCCTCGGGTAGTCGTACCAAACGACGAGGATCTGAAGTTTGACATATTTCACGAGGCGCACGACGTGCCCTCCGGCCATCTCGGCCGCGAGAAGACCTTTAACACGGTCTCTCTCACCTTATGGTGGCCCCACGGGTGGTCAAGTACGTGCGTACTTGCGCGCCCTGCCAGCGCGTGAAGCCTGCAGGTCACGCTTCGGCTCCTTAGCAAAGCCTGCCAGTCCCAGCCGCGGCACACGAACACCAAAATTCCGATGTTGCCCTTGGCATCGGCCGGGAGGTCAAATATTAAGTCGAGACTCATCAGTGGGGTCCAAGTTTCCCATGCAAATGCTGACCAAGCGCAACCCCGACCTCAGCATCATCGTGGCGTTCGGCTCACCGTGCACAGTGCACCGCGTCGCCAAGAACAAGTCGTTGGGTGACCGCGGAAAACCGGCCATGATCATCGGCAAGAGCGACGAGATGAAGGGGTACAGAGTGTACATCCCCAAGGATAGGGTGGTCGTGGTGATGCAGCACGTGAGGGACGTGGAGACACACACGGCCATCCAGAACGAGCAGCTCAGGCGCGTACACCTCCAGGAATCGGAGGAGTTGAAGGAGGAAGAGGGTGGTGTGGCCTCACCGGGCACACGCCTGCCTTTAACTCGGCCAAGAAGTTGCCGTATGACAACTCCTCGAGGTCCGGCATCTCTGACACCTCGGGCAGTGGCTCCAGCCGGACGCCGTATGCCTTGACCCGCAGGCCGGTCACACCATTGTGAATACGGTAGTCCTCCTCAACTGGTTCTCGGTGTGGAGCTATGTTACCACACTAGGAGCGCCATTCGTGGCCTCACAATCAGTTATGGTCTGAGCGAACCTATGTGGCACTTGTTTACCCGCATTTTAGGTATGTCGTGGCTTGAAAAGCACGAGCCTTGGATCGATTGGCGTGGTAAAGCCATAGGAGCGAGTCTCTGGCATAGCTTTGTTCTGCCAGACGACATGGCCCCCGTAAGGGTGCCGAGATGAACATGCGTCTGAAGAATACATGGGGTTGTTGAGGAGAGTTCCAGCAACAGAGTAGTCGGTGCAGTGGGCTCGCAAGACCACATCCATCGCGAGCGGAGCTCGTGGGCAACAGATGGCTAGGTCAATGGACCGGGCTTCCAGCCGAGCGTAAGAAGCGCGGGACCCGAGGGTCGAGACTCAAGATGAGTCTGAAGTGGAGGCTGCCTCGATGGCAGGCCTCTGCACGCAATGTCGTCACGCCGTAAGGGCGCCGACTCTGACAATGCCGACGGGGATTCGTCAAGTGGGTAACACAGGGCCACAAGTTCGTAGCATAGAACCACACGCGGGTAACAGAGTACCGCCAACAGCTATAGCTGTCCGGAAGGCCGCGAACGGCGCTTCGAGTGTGGGTAACACCCGGGAGACGTAGTCTCCCTAGTCATCGCCCACATCTTGGCAGCTTTGATAGCGCAAAAGCCACTCGAAGTGGCTCGTCCGAGAGGATACCAGTCTGCATGGCGATCTCCTCTTCTCGGACCCAGAAGTGAAGGTTCGCGCCTTCCTTGGGCTTGGCGTAGCCACGGCAGCTTGCATGCTGCCTCGAACGCATTGATGCGCTCGCCCTGGTCTGTCGGTGACGACGTCGCCAGACCCCGGAGTGCATCCATTCCAAAGATGCCTTCCATTTTCCGAACCGACTCCCATTGGAGGTCGTTCAAGTGAGCAAACTCATTTCGATCCATCTTGCCTCAATCTTTGAAACCACAGAGGATTAAGGTAGTTCAATCTACCCGCGTAGGCATGGATTGGCTACGAGTGCTACAGGTGTGACGGGGCACACAGCTCCTGGCACAGAGGAAGTGCTGGAAGTATGCAATACTTCCTGTGAACTGTCGTTCACTGGTCCCTGGTCTCAGGGGACGGTTAACCAACTAACGTATAGTACCGAATAGTACTCGGCGTTCGATTGTTATACAATACCCTCACACGCCAGGTACGGTGTTGTATTTGATGGGCGTTCTATTCGAACCGTGTTATATTTGATTCGGTCACAAAAAGTTGCAATTGGATTTGAACCATCAATGCCAGCACGAGCGAAAGATGCTTAAATCTTCTACTCATCGATGGCGATCTCGTCGTGTCGAGCACCTCATCAAAGTGTTGTTAGCGTTGTCATCGATGCCATAATCAGAGCTCGCATTGCTGCGGGCGCCCCAAGCAGCATTGAATTGCGGCCCGTACACATCGTGTTTATTGATGAGCCAGTCGCTCGAGTTTTCGAAGAAGCCACACTTGCCCACACTCTGCTACACGACACTGTCAGGAATCTGACGCCAGGCTGTGACCACACCCGCGACACGACCGCTTCTATCGACGGAGGGCGAGGATTTTCACCACGAGAGTAACTCACCTGGTCTGAGCGCTTCCACGCATCGATGAGCACGAACATCTTGTCTTTGAAATACTTAAATATGCCCGCATCTCCAGCCTGGCGATACGGCGTCAGTCCTCCAGGAACCACAGTCATCTTGATCTCCTTCTCCTCGCATCGAGCCTTGACCTTCTTGCCGATATCAGCTCTCATAGCGTACTGTCCTGTGGCTTGCGTCGCTTGTGGGAAATACCACCCCAACCACTGCAGCAGTAGCTCTTGATCGACCCAGGCCCTGGGCTGAAACGACACATACCCCTCCAAGAGGCCGCGTGTCTTTCGCTTCCAGATGAGGCACGGTGACAGCTTCTTCCTGCCGTCACTGCCGAAGCAGCGGTAATTCGCATTGAAGCGAAGCCCGTAGAGTGGATGACCACATGGTGGCATCCAACAACGTCTACAGTGCGGTCCCGTGGGTCGAAGTAGATAGCTGTTTCGTCCATTAGCGCGGTGCGATTGAGATTACACACATTATTATGTGTATCTCCAGGAAGCCCATGAAAGACACAGCACGACGCACCAGTTCTTCGTCGGTGAGCGTAGGGAGATTGGTGCGACGACGCAGGCTGAAACCATTGCGCTGTATGAGCGAGGACGCTCAGCCCTAGAGCGAATCGGGTGCTCCTCTGCTCCTCTTCCGTCCTGCTGTTGTGGAAAAGAGCACGGGGCTTGACCGCAATCCACCTTCTCCTTGCTGATCCGCAGGTCGTAGATCATGTCGACGAGAGTATCTTCCAGTTCACCCAACACAGGACCTTCAAGACAACGACGGCTGCCAGCTGCTCGACACGCTTGCGCCACCACTCTCGGAAGCATGCTGCCGAGATACGCCATCCACGCTGTCGGAAGCTTCAGCCCTAGATGGAATACCACCTCCCTCCGTGGCGATCCAATCCAGCGCTTGCTTCTTGATACTGAGTTAACCATTCTTTCTTCTCGCTAGCATCTTGGAAAATGATCCACGATTTACGTGCTCTAGAGTTTGGCCATGTTGAGTGGAGGAGCATTGGCCAATTTGACGCAAGCGCGCAAATCGTATGCGAGGCAAGTTTTCTGTCGCTTTCCGACGCAAACGGCAACGCTAGAATCAGTTTTGGTGAGGGTGGTCTATTCTAGCGCGTTTTATTTGATGGTAGTAGAACATCCTGTGTTTGGGCGTTCAATTCATATCGCGTTCTATTGCTTTACAGCTTTCTATTCGTTAGATGGTAAAGTAAGACTGAATATATTGATAGGACGGCTCTGATTGGCCTGCAATACAAACTAGAAGAGTCCTATACTGAAGCCTAGTCGACTGACCGATGGTTGGCTCAGACGAAGACGGGCTCGAACAGGCTACTTAATACTGACGGGACCTTTTCGTCCAATGGGATGACGCCTCGTCAAACGACACACACATTCACTCGGTGTCCCGATACAGGGCGTTGTTCTTGGGCTCATAACCTGATGGTTGGCAGTTTGGATCAGCTTGCGTATCGAGGAGTGAGTGCCTAGCTACGCTTACCTCGTCTCGGCGTCATTGGTGGTGTCTTCGCGCTGAGTCCAGACGCCAGAGCAGCGGCATGGCCAAAAAGCTTTGCTGTGCTAACGTTACAGTAGCTTTCGTAATTTGGGGGGGCACATGTGACCGCACATGTGACTTGCTTGTCTTGGCGGTACGCCTCACCGCGCACGAACTTCGGAAACACATCATTGAGCACATATAAATTTCATTCTATTGCCGATAAAGCCCGTCAGGGGCAGGAGAGGGCGGCTCGTGCTTGGGGTGCAGCGACTGGTCCATTAGCACGTTTTCTATGAGCTGCTGGCTGGACGTGATGGTCGCGAACATAAAGCTCAGCACGAACTCGGTGAAGGTGCCGGCCGTCGACAGGTCGAACGAGCCGCCCTCAGATATTTGCGGCGACACGAGGCAGCACGTCTGGAACATCGAGAAGTCATCGCGGCCTCGCACGCGCTTGCTGATCACGTAGCCCTTCTCGCGAAACCCAAAGCTGGCGAAGGGCGACTTGGAGTTCTCGAGCGCCGACGCGGTTGACACCCACACGACCACCTGCCGGTCTTCCTCAATGTAGCGCCGCACGACCTGCTTCACGCGGAAGTCCGCAGCCAAGTCGTTCGCCATGAACTCGATGGCAAACATCTCGGCCACCGTGTCGGACGATGACTCGAGGTCCTGGAGGAAAAGCAGCACAACATTAGAAAACAACCAACGCTGGTCTCACCAGAGCGCATAGCTTGCCCACCTTCGAAAAGTTTTCGTACAGATTCCCTCTGTGCTTTTCGCTGCCGCGGAAGTGGCTCCAAACGGCTTCCGCTGCAGTGCTGTAGTCGAACGGCAGCATCTTGTTGGTGAAGATGTCGGCGTACATGCCCTCTGGGCCCTCACGCATTTGAGCGTTCGTGCACGCGGTTTCCAAATAGTTGAGACCGTTTGCAGCGAGTACTTCGTCAACCTCGTGGTACGCTGCCTCGGCGCGAGCAAGCAGCGTGTCATAAGTGTCCTTGTCCAGGAAAAGGTCCCACGAAGATCCTTGCGGACTGCCAACCGGATTGCCAACGACGCCGTTAAAGCCTGCCAACTGCTGACGCGTCCGCCTCTGCATGACCGCCTCCATACTCTTGGCCAACTTGATCTGACTCTCCAGCACCAGCTTCAGGCGAGCGTTTTCGCGCTCTGCCTTCTCTCGTCGAACCTGTTGGGTCGCTGCCATGTCTCGCCAAACCAGCGGCATTCCCACAGTATCGACAATGGACTTGGCGGTGGAGGCAGTGCAAGTAGTGTTAGTGTCCTTGTTCTCGATGTACTGCTCGCGAAGCGAGTGCAGCTGATCCTCCATTTGCTTGACCTTGTTGCGGAGGTAGGCCAGCTCGTTCTTGCGGTTGTCGCGCGCACGGTTCGGGTTGAGCCGCACGCGGCGCTTCGTCTTCCCGCTGCTCGCTTCCGTACCACCGCGAGAGTTCCGACGAGCAGCTTCGTTGCCGTTGCCCTTGGTGGTTGCGTTCGATGCCGCGACGGCGAGAACAGAGTTACTAGACTGGGGGGACATGGCCACCACAGCTATAGCCGCCTCGGTCTTCAGCCCCGACGAGGCGCTCGGGGAGCCTGAAAGCCCCACCTCCAGCAGCAAACTCTCCAGCTCTTCGTCCGCGATGACCCCTCCCGCTCCATTCATCCCGGCCATAGACGCTGAGGCCTGCACCAGCGCACCCTGGAAGCCCGCGTCAGCATGCGGGGTGGTCATATGGGCGGGAGACTCGTGAGAAAAGCCGTCCACGAAGGACAGCGCCGCCTCCAGCGCCTCCATCTCTTCTTCCTGCAGCAGCATGGCGCCGCGGCTCCTCTTGGTCAACGCGGTCTATGAAACACCGCCTGGTCATCATTTGACAGCAAATGACTAAAAACGTCTCATCTGAAGACAAGATTCAAGTGCGGGATCTGTAGGCAGTAAATAAATTCTCGTGGCTCTCATGAGCAGCCACCTTTTTCACACCTAATCACATTTTCTGTCATCAAAAATACAAGAGAATGGGTCCGAAAAACTCATTTTCTGTCATCAAAAGTCACAATCGGATGAAGAGAATGGATCCGAACTGTCATAAAAAGTCACAATCGGATGTTCGTGTTCGGCGAACAGGCTTCAGCACCAAAACAAGCCTCACTTATGAGCTTCGGCCGACGGCCTCGATGTCGATGGCGGTTGTCCTCCGACAGCCATGATCGTCTGCAGCTAAGCGGCCTTGGGGCTCGAGCCAACATTTTTTGCTCTTGGAGCATCACCCCGAAAAACTCCGTATCTTTTTGATGTGCCCATACATTCTCCAAGTCCAATCCAGTAGGCGTATAATGGATTTTCGAAAGCTACCAATTAGTAATTTTCGATGGAGGAGGACGAGCTGGAGGAGGCGCTGTCGTTCCTGACGGAGTACGAGACGTCGACCGAGTGGCTGCTGGGCGCAGACGCAGCGCTGGACCTGGTGGTCCTCGGGCTGGACGACCACGATCTAGACAAGGGTCTGGAGCTGCCGACTCTCACGGAGCAGCCGATATTCGAGGAGCAAGGAGCCACCGCGCAGCAAGATGCAGCCCCAGTAAGCGCCCAATCCATTTTGGCGCTCACCGCTATCGGCAACAACCCGATCGCCTCCACGAACAGCCCCAGCTCGTTCACCAGCAGCCCGTCGCTCCATCCACAGACGCCCAAGGGCAAGAAAGCCAAGCAGCCGCGCAAATACTCCAACCGCGCACGGGATGCGCGGCGAGAAGAGCTCGTGTACCTGCGTCAGAAAGTGAAAGACCTGCAGCTGCAGCTGGAGCAGCTGCGCCACACACAGAAGCCGCAAACCGCGTCGGCGTCGTTCTCGTCCGTCGCAGCTCCTCCGTCGGCAAGACAGCCGCAGGACGCCAGGGTCAAGCGCAAGCTGGCAACCATGTGCACCGCGAAGCTGTCGACCGGCACTCCGGCCGCGACGTTCTCCTCCGTTGCTGCCCCAATGGCCAGTACGGCGTCGCCCGCGCACTTGGCCGCGGTCTGGGGCGACATGGCGCAGCGGCAGGCGTTGGAGCGGCAGAAGGCAGAGCGCGAGAACGTGCGGCTAAAACTCGTGTTAGAGAAGCAGATCAAGATAGCCAAGAGCCTCGAGCGCATTCTCAGGAAGCGCCAGAATGAACGAGTAAAGTATCCTCAATGCCTCGTGACGAGACGTTGCGCTCAAGCATTGACTGACTCCGTTCCTTGATGTAAGGACATTCTTCAGGTGTTGGGTGGCCCGAGCAAGCGGATCCGCCGGGTGGCACCCGCACCGGGGCCAGATGCAGCACGTGACGACCGCGCAGACTTCGATATGCTGCTCTCGGGGATTGACAAGTCTCGCCAGGAGCTAGACGCCGTCTTCGAAGCCAACGGTTTGTGTCGCATGGAGACGGCCCACCGCACCGCGAAGATCGAGCATGACGCTACGCGAGGCATGGTGATGCAGATCTACGCGAACAAGGTCATGCCGTTTGATCTGGCGACCACTGGGAGGGCTGTTTGGCGTCACTTCGCGCACTCGATGGACCACATGCCTCACCGCACGTACTACGAGAAGCAACCGCTGCACATTGAAGCCAGCGACGACACAGTTGTGGAGCGCTATGGACTGGAGATGACGGACGGTCACACCAACGGAGACTTTCACGTGAAGCACATCATCCGGCGTTACCTGGAGAAGGATCGGATTGTTGTGGTTTGGCGGACAATCACCGACACGGTGGAGTTTTCAGCCGAGCCGACTCCGGGCATTCGTTTTCTGGAGAAAGGCTACATCGTGATCAAGCCCCCGGCAACAGGCCAAAAGGACTGCACGCTGATGCAGACATGCTACATCATCCGGCCAGAAATCCACGGCCGCAAGGGACCCGATCAGTCTCGCAAGGTCGGCGCTCTCACAGATTTCGTGCTAAGCTCCGTGAGCGGGAGCATTAGTGCAAGCCATCAAATGATCGAAAATGTGCTTCTTAGCGGGGCTCTCAAGGAGCACATCTAGCATGTCCAACTCTCATCTTGAGACTACGTAGTTTCTCGAAGCGAGGGACAGCTCGAAGTGAGCGATGCCTGTTCAAAATGTAGCATATCCAGCAAGTCACGACGCACTCCATCGCGTTGCTGTTGATTACAAAATGTGTTGTACTAAGTCTCGTACCAAGTGTATGTAGTCTCCCTGGTAGGAGGCTCCGTGTCCGTCTTACGGTTGCGACGGTGGTTTTTCTTCCACCGCGCTCTCCTGGCTTGCAGTCACCTGCGTCAACGAGTTCGGGTCGGCTTGGAAGCGGAGCGCGCCATCCAAAAGTTGGTTCTCAATCATCTGGTGACTTGAGCTAAGCGTATGCGAGACCGAGTCCAACAAGAAGTCCGTTAGAGTCGTGAGAATGCGCTCCCGGTCAGCAACGTGGCCGTAAATCTCTGGGCGGAGAACGTAGCACGATTGTATCAGGGCACCGCGGCGGCCACTAGCGTTCGGAAGAGCCTTGACCACGGTAAAGCACTTCTCGTGGAGTCGGACACCTTTCGTGGGCTCCGCGGAGAGCTCGAGTGCTTCGGAGTACATGGGCCACGCAATAACGACACGGTGAGGTTGAACAAACTTCCGTCGGATCTGCCGCACACGGAAGGCGGCCGTGGCGTTACGACTGCCAACGAGTTCCAGACCGAAGCTCTCCATCAACGTGTCGTCCGTCGTTTCCGTCTTCTAAGTGCAAAAAAGAAATTAGTTCGACCCAACACCAACACCAGAACAACAAGACGGCATCTTCAGCTCCAAGCGCAGTACCTTGAGCTGCTTCTGGTAGACGAAGCGAGACGGAATGTGATCCATGGAGTGAACGAAATGCTCCCAGACAGCGTGACTCGTGGCCTCCACGCCGAACGGGACGACCTTGTTGGCGAAGACCTCCATGATCGTGTTGCCGTTCTCGCGCCGCACTTGCGCGTCGGCGTATGTCTTCTCCATGCGCGCAAGCCCGTTCGCCTCGAAAACCACGTCCACCTCGTCCAGAGCAGTCTCCAGCTCCTTTCCGAGACGAGCAAATATGGCCGTCTCGTTCTCTTCCTCGGTCGAGGTTGGCTTACGGTGCTGCAGGCTGGTTAGGTACTTTCCCTGAATGGACTCCATGACCTAAACATTCGTACACACCAACCCGACCACAGCATTGTTAGCAGGCGATTTCCCCTCTTCCCTCGTAGCCTCGAGTCCACTTCTCACCCGCAAGCTGGTGCGCTTGGTCAGCATCTTCTCGAGGCTTTTCGCCATCTTGATCTGTCCCTCGAGGATGAGCTTGAGCCGGATGTTCTCCAGCTCCGCTCGACGTCGCTCCTGGTACTGACGCGCAGCGATCTCAGTCCACACGGGCCCCATGGCCGCATCCTCCTGTCTATCTTCAGCCGACAAGGGCTCGCTGGCGACGGCATGACCCTGCAACGCAGCGAGGGCGAATGCGCCCTCCGTGAAGGTCTGCGCCTCTCCTTGAGGTGCGGCATTCGCCTGTGCAGGCGCAGGAGCCGCTAACGCCCGCCGCTGCGAGAGCTGCAGCGTGCGCAGCCTCGCCTCCATCGTCTGCACCGTCTTGCGGAGATAGATGAGCTCCTCCTTGCGTTCATCGCGCGCGCGGTTCGAGTTGTGCGAGGTGGTCTTGCGCTTCTTGCCAGTTTCAGTGGGGGCGGCGGGTGCCTTCTTCTTGCGCTGCTGCGGCCTGGTGGGCGTCTTTTTGATGGGGCTGCTGGTGGCTGTCGTCAGCGCGGGGGTCACGGCGGGGGAGATCTCGGCGCTGACGGCCGCGCTACCGGTGAGCGGGATGGGCACCGGGGCCGCTTCGGTGGTCGACAGGACGATGTCTCCTCGGCGGGTGGCGGACACGGGGCTGTGCTGCTCGTCGTCGGACGGCAGCAGCAGGCGCGAGATGGCTGCGTCGTAGTCGTCGTCCTGACAGTCGGCCAACAGGGCCAGCGCCTCCTGCATTAGCTCCTCCTCCTCCTCTACCTGCCGCTGCTCCATGGCCGAGTCGGCGGAGACGCTGCCAGCGGCGCGGCTCGCGTAAATCGAGAAGAAGAATGGCCTGTTCAGCGGCTGGGGATGCGTCAAGTGCCGGTTGGCTGAAAAGCACATCGCGAGTCGCGCCTGTATCTGCAGTGCAGATTCTGCACGGACAGCTGATCTGCCTTGAACATTCGCGCGCGCATTATCCGGCGGGGGACTGGGTAGGGAGGGGCTCGCCTGTCCTGCTTCCGTGCTGAGAACTCGTGCGTCACGGGCCGACTGAGTCATTATGGAGCATTGCGGCGCTGCTGAGCGATCGAACGCTGTCCTCGAGATCTACGCCCTTCGACTTGCCGGATTTATCCGTCCGTTTGGATAATTGTGCCAGCAACTTGCAGACGTCCAATTGTTCGCCAAGATGAGGGTCTTCGTGCCTGCACGATTACCCCGCATCGTTCGACGTGAATGCCAACCTCGGATTCATGGACAACGCAACAGAGTATTGGTGGTGGTGGTTGGAAACTCCAATGGCGCATGCTTCCCAATAATGATATGCTGAAAATGACGCGCACGGAGTCTGGCAGATCGACCGGTGCCGCGTCTTCACTCATGTACCGGGCACTCCTCAATCATTTAGCTGCCTTCCTCGAGGCCAGCGCGAGATCCCTTCTGAGACGAGAACCAAGCTAAATTTAGGTGAATCCGGGGAGATCATGATCGAGGCCATGTATTCATCTTCATCGTGCGACGATGAAACTCATGGCGTCGAAGCTTCCTACGCCGATGTCGGTGGAAGCTACTGCGATCAAACAGACAACACGACAAACGCGCGTTCCTGATGAAGGTGAAGATCGACTACATCCGCGTCTACCGGACCAGGACACCTTGGTCTATGGCTGCGATCCAGCATTTCAGCTGACGACACAGTGAATCGAGGACCGCGTTGATCTCTCCCAGGAGGTTGGTCCGATGATTGCTGTCGCCGTGCGGTCGTCATGTTTAGTACACCACCGCAAGATGTCGAACCTGCAATGAATGCGTACTGCACAAGTTTCTGTATCGTGGATAGAGCGTATTGCTTCTGGCTTCGGCAAGCACAATATGCTAGCGACACTTGCACCCGCGTGCTGCATCAAATGCATGTACAGGTCCACTGGCGTGAGGCTCATACCCGAGCCACTCCCTCCGAGCTCTATCCGCGAAGTTCAAGCTGGACCCTTCTTTACGTTCCAGTGTAAAACAGGCGCACGCATAGACTGGAGCCTGCCATATTCGAATATGTCGCGGGATGAGGCAAGGACCCCGCACATGACGCTGCAGGACGCCTCGATGGCGGCGCAGCAGGAGGAGCAGTCGTCTGCGCTCTCACAGCTGCTGCTGAGCGACGTCGAATCCGATGGTGGGGAGTGGGCCGAGCAGGACGCCGAGCTGCAGGAGATGCTGGGGTCGCTTTCGTGGTCGACGGAGGCCGCTCGACTGCCGCGCGGTAAAAGCCGACGCAGGGCGCGCAGCGACCGCTACGACGAGGTGGAGCTGCTGCGCTACAAGGTGCAGCAGATGGAGGAGGAGCTTCGTGCGCTGCGACTGCAGCACCTCGACACAATGGTGCCCGTTCCGGTTTCGTCGGGCCCCGCAGCCACGCTGGCCTTCTCCAGCCCAGCGTTTGGCTTCCCAGTCGCATTGCCCCAGGCACTGGAAGCACCACCGATCTGGGACCTGGCCGCCCGCCAACAGCGGTGGCGCGAGAAGGCAGTGCGCGAGAACACGAGGCTGCGGATGGTGCTGGACGCGCAGGCCAGCCTCGCGAGGAGCATGGAGGCCCAGCTGGGCAAGCGCATCCGCGCGCAGCTGATGGGTCAGTCCTACCCGTTTGGCGAATTCGGCTGCATGGCAGTGCAGGAACGCGGCCCGGATTTTGCACTGGAAACCGAGACTGCCGAGTCGCTGCGGCGCGGATTGGACACGGCGTTCGACGAGCTGGACGCCGTGTTCGGTGTGAACGGTTTGGGCGGAGTGGAGACCCCGCGCACCGACGCTAGGATACGAGACGGCGCAAGTGGCATCTACTTGGATATCTTCGCCAACAAGTTGCTGCCCTTCGACTTCGAGACGACCTCCACAGCGACGTGGAATCACTATCGAGGGGTTGAGCGCCGTCGCGACAGTCCGTATCAGAGCTTTACCCAGGTACAGTGAGCATCGCGAGACTGATCGGAGTGCTGTTGTGGGGACTAACGGTTTCCTCGTTGTGTCGTGCTGCATTTACAGGATGAGGCAACCTGCTCTGACACCGTCCTGGAAGAGGTTGCAATGAAGTTCACAAGCAAGTCCACAAACGCCGATTTCCGCGTCAAGCAGGGACTTCGTCGGTATGTGGAAGCAGACCGGCAGGTCGTGGTATGGGTTTCCAAGGCGGAGGCGGTGGAGCAGCAGGTCTCTGCCTACTCTAACTTTGCGTTCGTTGACAAGGGCTACGTGGTGGTCAAGCGACCAACGCTCCCCGAGCTTGACCAGTCGTCCTCCACTTTGCTGCAGATCTGCTGCCTCATATCACCGCAGATGGCGCGAGGATGCATGCTGGATGTGACGACGGCAGGGGCATTCACAGAGTTTGTGCTGAGTGTCATGGTGGCCAGCATTACAGCGACGCAAGAGCTGGTCGAGGGAATGCTGGTCGAGGAGGCGCAGCAACTTCTTCATCAACGAGGCTAACCAGTGCTCTGAAGAAAATTATTTCGGATCAATAGTATTCATATTTATTGTACGGATTTATTAGCTACTTCTATGTATGTATGGACTTTTAACTGGGAGGATGCATACTACTACCGGCAATGTCCAAGACGGAAACCCCTGTGGCCTGCTGTTGGCCGCGTGCAGCAAGTGATAATGCAGTTCACGACAAAGCGTGGAAGATACGCCCAGTCCTTCAAGCCATTGAAGCCATTGAAGCCACTTTTCGCCGACAGCGACGCAGGACGTTGAGATGTTCAGGCCCTCGACGGCGACACAGGACGTGGTGACGGCCAGGTCCCGACGGCGACGCAGGATTTGGAGACGGCCAGGTCCTCGACGGCGACGCCGACCGCGCCCTGGATTCTTGGTCAGCCACGGATAACCGAATATCTGGCGCACCGGAGTGTCACGTTCCTCCGCCAGCCGACGGATTGACGGTGCTGGCCGACTGCATCAGCAAGGTGCTGGCGGCAGAGATGCATCGTTGGGGCCGGACGGTGGTCCACAAGCGTTCCGCGTCTAAAGGACACATCCCCTTATGATAGGCCTGTCAACGTTTCGGCTTTTTTCAACTTCAACTCACTCCAACCCCAACTCGGGCGGTCCGGGTTGGAGTTTTGCGCAAACTCCTCTGAACTCCTCTAATCTTTCCCAATACGGAAGCCCATACATTGCGCTGGTCCAAAGCGTCCTGCTCCGTTTTTAATTATTTGTTTCAGCTCAATACAAATAGCAAGATCTACCCTCATTGTGCAGCAATTAATCCGAGCACACAGGCTTCGTCGCCCCAGAAGCATGGTGAACCGACACGGCTCGCCCGCACCAACCACGCCTGGTGACATCAGCCGTCGCCTCTTCTCCAACAAAACGTCGAAGAAGCAGAAGAAGAACAAGAACAAACGACAGCTAACATCTCCATTAAGTCGTCCTCCCGTATTGCTACGCTTCATGCTGTCACCTCTGCCTAAAAAAACGGGTGGTGCATCCTCCGCCCCTGGAGAGCTTGTCACCACGCTGCCAGCCTGTGAAAGCCTTGACAATGCAAGCGAAGAAGAGGAACATGCTGAGCCCGCGCTGCCTCGAATCGACGAACCAGACAAGCTGTATGCTGTCAAAGGCGCACACAACCCACACTGGTACAATTTTATCATGCTTGTCCCACAACCAGCTTTTGAGCACTCGCCGGAGAACAATCTGCTGAGTGATCACGCAGCGTTTGCATTTTGCATGAAGCGCAAGGCGGCAGTAGTATTTTCGAAGGGAAGGAGTTCTAATGTGAAAGTTCATCTGGAGAAGTACCATCGAAAGTACCTACGAGAGCAAGAGCTTCGCAAACACGCAAAAAACAGCAGGCAAAAATAACTCTGGCTGGCAACATCGGACGGCCTGCATCAGGAGAGAAGACGGTGTTTGTATCAGTCACACCAGAGCAGCAGCGACGGGCGAACCAGTACTTGGCTCTGTGGGTGGCCACTAGCATTCGCCCCCTGGTGGTTGTGAAGGACGATGGATTGAATTACTTTGTCCACTACATCACTGAGAAACTCGGTGGTATCTCGCTGCAACTTCCTGGTCGAATACAAACTCGCTTGGATATTGAAGCTTTGGCGGCGGAGCTACGTGCTGAGCTGAAAGCGATGATAAAAGAGGGGTGCCGGTATTTTGCTGTGACGACCGACATCTGGACGAGCCGCTCTGCAGAGAGCTATGTGTCCCTCACCTTACACTACTTGGACTCTCAATTTCGCTCGTGCAACTGGACACTGGAGGTTACGCATTTTCCAGGTCGCCATAGTGGTGTGGCGATAGCGGAAGGTCTGACCAGATTTTTTACGCAGTGGGGTCTTGACCCAGCGTTTTGTATGAAATTAGTTCGCGATGGCGCGGCCAACGCAGTCTTGGCCGGAGATCTTTTCGGTGTTTCACACATGTCGTGTATTTCTGGCGGGGGCCCTCATCAAACGCAAAACGAAGCTGAAGACTCCTGTCTCGCACGACCAGCCCGGTCCCACAGCATTTGTCCCGCAGAGCTCACAGGAAACCTCCACAATGTCGTTTGCCCAAGAGATGAACACCACCAGTCACGGAGCCAGGGCTGAAAGTGCAGATAATGAAGCGGAGCCATGGCAGCAGGATCGATCTATAGACGAGCTTTCAAATTTACTGGAGCAGTGGCAATCGATGGAGCAGCTGTACGCACTCGATGAAGCTCGAGACCTTGTTCAGCGCTTTCGTGGGATAGCTACACTTTCACGCTTCGCCGAAGGCCACCAACAGGCTTGACCAGCTTCAGCGATGCCTTTTTGCTGAGTATGGCGGAACGGCAAGGCGGCGGCAGCCGCTCAAAGTCGTGACAGATTGCCCGACTCGGTGGAACAGTTCACGGGACATGCTTGCACGAATGGTGGAGTTGAAAAAAACTCTCAAGCTGTTCTTCCGTTATTTTCAATCTCCCGAGGGGAAGAAGGAATTCGACGGATCGACGAGGCTTTTCGAGCCAGGAGCAAAGGACTGGTTCACCATCAAATGCCTCCTTGTGATTCTTGACCCTATTGCTGCGATCTCTGAGCTTTTAGGGGGACACGAGTACCCAACGCTCGCTTTAGCGTTTCCTTGTCTTCGCCAAATTCAGAAGACACTGGAGCGAGTCGATCTGTTCAAGGCCGAAGCAGGGCATGTGGATAATGCACCGTACAAGCATACTGTACTCGATCTCATGACGAACGTTCGCCTCGCGTTTTTAGATATCTTCGTGGCGCGCTTCAGCGCTATTCCATCAGAGCTCTTGTGGATATCGTACTTGGATCCTCGACTCACCAACATGGAGGGGCTCACGAGTGAGGAGATCATCACAGCAAGAAGTGGGCTTATCAATGCAACAATCGACATGGCGGCTCAAGACGCGGTTCAGTCAGCCGTTGATCCGCTGCCACGCGATGACACCGTGGATGACCTCGCGTCTTCGGTCTCCAAAAGGCAACGAACAATGGCGATTGAAAAAAAAAGGCGTCTTCGGAAAGCGGATAAATCGGAACTTGAATTCCGATACTGCAGCGCAATCTCAGCATCTTGCAACACGATGCACCGCCGAAGTATTTCGGTACCTGGAGGAGGTGCAGGATACCGGGTTTGACGTAGATACGTTAGAGTGATGGCGACGGCGAGGCGCTGGGTATCCCCTCTTAGCACCATTAGCAAGAAAGTGGCTTGGGTATGTCGCCACTTCCGTTCCGTCCGAGCGAGCGTTCTCATCCACCGGAAACACAGTCACAGCCAAGCGAAGTTCGCTTGCACCCTCAATTGTTCGTGATTTGATTTTTATTCATGACAACTTCCAATTTCCTGATGCGTCTGATGAATGGGTAGCTACTTCACAGCAAAGAAGAACGAAATAATTCAGCAAATACATATCATTATATCTCTATCAGTGCTTTGTGTGCTCGCATGTTCAGGGAGAGCCACGCTAGCGATGACACCCGCTGTAAGTACGGGCAACAACGATCCCAGTAGCGTGGAGAGCGAGTCGTAGGCGTCCACACGCGTGTCCGTGATGGCCGAGCCCTCCTGGCCCCAGTAGATGGGGACCACCACCTCCGTCGGCAGACACCGGTTCAGCACGTCGATCATGGTGAGCGAGCTGTTGCATCAGGATGGTGTCAGCGCGTACAACGCCATGCCATGAGCCGCTTGAACGCGCATGGTCTTGCCTGTGCCGGCCTCGATGTCCAAGAACGTCTCGTACTTGTCCGGGTACGCGGTCTGCAGCGCGCCGGCGCTGTCGTAGAGCGTGCCCTGGCCACCTGCACGCCGTCGTTCATGGTGATCTGCACCCCGCAATTGAGGTCCGATGCGTGCATGGTCTTCTGGGCTAACACGGCGTTGGTTAGCTCGGTCGATGCGCTGGCGCTGAGCTTGGCCAGGCCGTAGCAGACCATCATCGCCAGCGGTACGGTGATCTCGGGTGATCCGGCCAGTGCGCTGGAGGCCTCGCCCATGCCATTCACCAGATCCTTGAACACCTGGATGGTCAGCGCCTTGGCCGCGAGCTTGGCTATCGGAAGTCCTCTCAACTCACTGCATGGGCCACATAATGTCGGGCGGATTTGGAGGTCTTTGGCGGAGTTGAGGACCAACTCCAACTCACTCCAACCCAACTCAGTGAGTTTCGCGTTAGTACAAAACGTTGACATGCCTACCTTATGATGACGCTAGGCGTGGAACGGCTCAGGAGAGCCACTGTCGACACCAGACTCAGGAAGCAGCCTTCGCGTGGCTTTGTAAGTTCTGTAGGTAGTGGCTGGGTGGGGCGCTGGCGTGGCGTGTGCCAAAGCTGCTCAGTCGTGGATTTCACTCGTAAAGCAACAAACAAACAAGTTGTCAAGTATTTTTATTTCGCTAAGTGATCTGTTCAGCAAGTTCTCCTACGCCGGCCTGAAGTATCCGACCCCGGCAACGAAGGAAGACCGCGACAGTTTGGTGGAGAAGCAGGGTACTTCTTGCTGGTCCTAGCGGAGACAAGTGCTTGAAGCGTCGCTCCAAGAGAGCGAGCCGTTGGTTGAAGTGCGCTTGGCGTCAGAGCGTCAAGGAGGTAGTGGGGACTACTATGGGTTCCCAGGGAACGTCCGGTGACGGGCAGGGCGGCGGGATCGGAGACGACCGAGGCGGCTGGGCATCACCTCTGGGCCAGGGGTTGCCAGACCCTGCCGAGATCCTGGGCGAAGGAGAGGGAGCTGAGGGAGCTCCGGGTGGAGAAGGTCAAGATGACGAGGGCGACCGTGTAACGCAGCCTCAACCTGACCGAGTGACTGGAACTGGGGAGGGCGTCGCGACGCAAGGCGATCCAGGGGGCGTGACTGGTGCCCCGCCTGTAGCTGCTGCTGGGACTCCGGAGGCATTCCTGGAGACACCTCGCGGCCGCGATATGTTCCAAGACTTCCTCGCGGCGCCGGCGCGGCAACCTGCGCCTAGTGAGGCGCCTGACCAAGGAGGTTCGACGGTGACGAGTGCTGCCTCGGGGACAGCGGCGCCTATAACGGCTTCGACAGCCAGACCAAGCTTACCGGCCTCGGTGGACGCGACACGGCCGCTTGGGGTACCGGCGGGAGGAGTTCCAAGTTCAGTGCCAATGGTGACGCCAATGGGACCTGCACCGAGCGTTCCCGCTCTTTCGAGCAACTACGTTCCAGCGCCGATGCTAGGACCGTGGCAAGGGTATGTGCGGATGCAAATCGTGCCTCAGCCAAGACCGGCGGGTGTAGCGAGAGGGAACCCTGTGCCTGTGCAGACGACGGTGACTTCGACGGTTGGGTCCGGAACGACGGGGCCAGGAACGGCGAGCAGCCCGGCGCTGCAGACGTTCCTGATGGATGCGCTGAACCAGGCTCTGCGCCTGTACTCGAGCAGCGGTGGTTCCTCAGCAACCGTGCAGCTACCACCGGCGGTAGCGAGTATGACTCGCCCGATGGCTGTATCTACGGCGTATGCTCCGCAGGTTGGAACTGCTGCTATGCAGGATCCTGGAAGCTACGTGCCCATGACAGGAACGGCGACCCCGATGACTATGTCCCAGGCGCCTGCGTACACACCAAGTGCGATCTCTCGAGCGGCGATTCCATCATATGGAGGAGTGTCGATCAACGTTCCGAGTGCTACGGGGGGCGGAGCAGGGATGGGGGCGCTTCCCCCGGGAGCCTTCTACCCGCCGTTCCAACCGGCTATGGTGACCACTCCAGCGTGGGGAGCTGCGGCTGGAACAACGTATCCGCAAGTGCCATATGGTGGGCAACACACAGCTACTGGTGTTCCGCAGACGCAAGGCGTGTACCAGTTCAACGTTCAAGGTGGTGGATACGGTGTCCCGACGGCTGCGGGTTTTCAGCCAAGGAGCTATCCGGCGATCGGGATCCCGAATGAGCTGCGGGACGCGGTGAAGGTCATCGTTCCGTTCCAGTCTGAGTCGGCCACAAGTGGCAGGGCTGCAACGTTTTGGCGTTCCTTCGAGAAGTGTACGCACGGCATGGATGACCAGATGCGGTTGACGGCGTTCGAGCAGTGTCTGAAGGGCAAGTTGGGCTTGGAATGGTGGTACAACTCGAGGATCGACAGCTTCGAGGCGCTTACTTCAGGCCGGCGTAGGAGAACTTGCTGAACAGATCACTTAGCGAAAATAAAAAAAACTTGAAAACTTGTTTGTTTGTTGCTTTACGAGGGAAATCCACGACTTCGACACTCCAGCAATCCATGCGAGTATGAAAAGTTCGCAACTGTACTGCGTACAGGTCAAAGCTTCCTTTCATTTTCGGTACGTTATCCATCTTCACCGGCGCAGCAGCTAATCCAGCTCGCGGCTGTCCATAGCCAGGAACTGCAGTCAATCCAGCCAAAATTGGTCCAAAGTTGAAGCCATCTCCATAGAAGTTCGGTACAGCAGGAATGCCGAAGCCACCGGCTACACCAGCACATGGCAAACCACCAACTTCAGCTTGCGATAGTCCTCCAGCACTCAACCCAGGACTTGGTGCAGCACCAGTACCAGCAAGACCGGCTATAGCATCACCAGTGACCGTCCTCACAAACGCACCACCAGCAGTTGCTGTCGTCGGAACTGACGTGGACGTCACAGCAGTGACACCCGTAGAGCCGCCACCGCAGCACTAGTCACAATCGGCTCAGCCGCAGCAACCGCCGAAGCTCCCTGACCAACCGAAGTCACAGCCGAAGTACTTGGCGTTGAGTAGTCCGAGCCAGCCATCGATCTTCAATGCTTGATCATTTCCAAAGCGCTTTGGGCTCATAACCTAAAGGCTTGCGCAGTGAGGCTGTAGCAATAACGACAGCTTAGCGTTGATGCCTACGATGAAATAGGCATGAGAACACAGGAACACCACTTCCACTTTGCTTGTCCACGGAAAGAATGGGATTGAGGGAGGAAAACCTCAAAGGTGACAACCCCCCCCTCTAGGTTAGACTAAACTATACTAGCCTCAGTATGCCCGTGAGTCAATCGGTACCATAGTAAAGCTAAGTCAACCTAGGTTATGACGAACAGCGAAGCTCGATATGCTCCGACAGACAACCACGCAGGACATGGAGATTGCCAGGCCCTCGACGACGTGGTGGCGGCCAGGTCCCCGTCGGCGAAGCCGGACGCGAAGGACCGCGACCTGGCGGTTGGTTGTCGCTAAAGTGAAGGAAACGCATTAGTTCCTCGTAGCGCGCGCGTTTCATAAAGCGCCCCTAGGCAGAGCTCCATCTTCGGTCGTTGACCAATGTTTTGCAACACCATCGCGCATTGGGTATAGCGAACGAGCAATAAGCAGGCCGATCGCGTGAGCCAATCCATGGTGACGAAGGGGTTCGTAGCACCTGAGGGCAGCTTGGATGTCAGTCAATGTAGGCACGCTAACACTTGGATCGCGTTGCTGGGTTTCCAGTAATTTGTATCTTTTTGTTTTTTTCTGCGGCCAGTACAGAACACGATTCGTTTTATCAGCGATCCTTACCCACAATGATTGGGGGAGGAAGTAGAAGAACAACCCAAGCGGTGTTTGCGAAAGCGGCCGGAGACCCCAAGCGCCCTTGTAGTAATCGGCTGCAGCTTGCAGGGTTAGTTGTCCTGTCAAAATTCACAATACAGATGGTGTTATCAAAGTGAAAACAAAAACGCAGGCAATGGTATTCTTACCTGAACTTTGCTCGTCGTAGATCTGCCATCCCGCTTCCGCAATATTGCGCATTGAATCGTCTGGGATGTGAAACGTGATCTCTTCATCCGAACCTTCATTCTCGCTGTCGCTCGAGTCTATGTCGTCGGTGTAACACGTTGGTTCGGGATTTTCCTCCTCCTCGCCAGACGACTCCTCAGATCCGTAGCCTGGCTCGAGGTCTTCAACACAAAGATTAATGTCATCACCACTAACAGGGTGAAACAGCTCTTGCTCTCCATAGCATCCAAAACTCCATCACTGTCGCATCGTCGTCACGCGGCTCATCATCCTCATTGCCACTGTTGGCTCCATCTCTTTGATTTACCGCAGAATCCGTCGTGACAATGACGCTTGGGGTTGCAGCTGATGTGTCACCAGCTCTCAGGTATGCTATCAATTCCTCCTCGCCTGTACATGCACGATACAATTAGATGCTAAGGAAGTTGCGACGTAGTAGTAGTAGTTCTTACCTTCAAAGTAGTCTACAGCTTCGACAGCCGGGGATGGAACGTTTGACCAGAATGATGCATTGCGGAGAACAAGCTTCGGGGCGAAGGACAATGTTGCTCGTGAGGCAATTTTGTCTGGTGTTCCTGCACAGGACGCTGAGATGATCTGCCAGGAGGAGACTGCGCACGCGATGTGGAACCACTTCGTTGACAAGTAAACAAAGCGTGAATATTCAAACTACATATTTGCTCGTGCTGAGTTCTATTCCAATGTCTATACTTGTGAGAAGGTAGCGCTCGGGCACGCGCTTTACCGAAGCAATTAGAAAGAAGCTGATCCACATAGCGGCGATCCACGGTCCATTCTTCGTAAAACTCCACCTCTTGGATATTGCTATCAACACGCGATAGCTTTCAGAGTGCTTGACAGAACCCACAAACTAGCCAGGTTTACCAAGGTTCTCCAGTGTATTCTTGCGAAGCTTCTTCGGCGTAAAGACGGACGCTACACAGCCCCAAGTCCTCAACTTGGAGACGTCAGGCCGCTCACCAGAAGTAAGGCGTCTCGCCATTCAGAGGCTTCGTTGCAGAAATGTTCCTCACTTCCACAGCAAATCCAAACGCTCCCCCCCATAGAAGGTCTGGCATATCTGCGGTCGTCAAGATGCAGCGCACCTGAGATGCGATAATACCATTCATCCTCTCCACCTGTCCATTCTCCTCTGGACTGTACCCGTTCGTCCAGGTATACTCAATGCCTTGAGCAGTGAAAAAGGTAACCAACCTGTTATTGAGAAGTTCGTGTCCTTGGTCGGAGTTGAAGACCTCGATCTTGTTCCCCTGAGCCAACAGCCACTTCACATGAACAAGCACTACTTCTGATGCATCTTCCTTTCGACGCAACAGGAAGCCCCACAAGTACCGGCTGGCCTCATCTTGTACAGGTTGGAAATGCGAGTAGCTGTCGTACGTTGCAATACCCATGTAACACATGTCCGACATGATCTTCTGAAACGGTTTGACAGCTCGGCGTGTCTTTGTCTTTTTGTAGGAGATCCGAGTCATCTTTCCTGCTCTACAGCTCCAGCACGGAGTATCCACATGGTCATGTAGATCTTCACTCATCCCAGTAGCCACTCATTGATGAGCCATCAGCTTCAGCATAGGCAGATTCAAGTGAGCGAATCGAAGATGCCAACGCACCAGCGAATCAGCGTCACCTCGCCTAGTTTCAGAAGCATCAACTCCGTTGTGACCATCAGCAACAGCGAAATCAGCGTCACCAACAATAGCATAAACTTCTTCGTCACGCTCTGCACCTGTACACTCTGTACCAGCCTCATCAACAGCCACTTGACTGCATTGATTCAGGGATGGAATGTGATAGACACTGCGTACTATAGTTTGCAAGCGGTATCTGCCGCGAGACTTCAGCAGCATCAACTGGAGCCGACCCTTGGACAACCATGCAACACGTTGAGAATCGACCAACCCAGTCTTTAATTTCCAACCGGACTTCTCCAGTAGATCAAGACTTAGCAAATTATCAGGATCCGAAGGCTTGGACAGCACACAATCCAACTGCAAAACCACATCTTGATGTGGTTGCTGGTTGTTTCGGATAGATAGCTGCACTTTTCCCACATTTTCATCACCCGACACTACACCATAATAGCCTTGAAAGACATGCGCCTTATCACTCTGCAACTGTGACAGCAAGTCCTGCCGATTGCACACATGCACATCACTTGCAGAGTCCAGCACCCATTCCACATGATCACGATCACAGAACTGACTGTCAAAACACGAGAGATGCGGCCAACAGCTTCAACCGTTTTCTTCTTGGTGTTTTCGCTATCGGATTTGTTCTACCAACGCTTCCGTTCTGACGTTGCAAAACCTTTCCCGGCACTCCCGTCATCAGAAGACCGGTCAGGGCGATTCGAGCGTAAATGGCCACTTCACTGCGGTTGAAGCAAGTCCTTGTCTCCTTTTTGCTGCTCTTCTTCCCTTTCTGCTTTCCACCTTGCTTCTTTCCCCCATCACATCTTTTACGCTTGCCTTTGCCTTGGGTTTCCTTTTTCTGCTTTTGCTGTGCAGACTTCTTACCACATGCAGCAACAACAGCAGGCTTCTGCTCTTCAACGCCAATCTTCTCGTCAAGAGCAGATTCCGCACGCAAAGCGTTCATCACTTGAGTAGCAGTGGGCACTGGGCGATCTGCTCCGCCATCGCGACGTACAACATAGTGCTTGGAGAACTGCCGAATCACATCTCGATGGGTTCGTGCCACATGACCCAGCAGAGTCTCAGCATAGTCCTCATCACTGACGCGTTTGCCGTAGTAAAGAAGCTGCCTGCGCAGCGACTCCATCTCACGCAGCCACAAATCCATACCCTACAGTGATTCATTTTATTCGTCTTCCTGTCAGTGGAGTCATGGATGGAGGAAATGCTTTATCCTCTACTGAACATCCTTCCAAGCGCTGCCGTTGCGACGGTACATCGACTAGTCCTTTTTCGGCTGAAGTGGAAACTCCGGTCTGTGCTGTCGCGCCGGTGACAGTTCCGTTGAGCTGTCCTGGGGTGACTCCTTCTACTGCGGTGGGAGATCGGCAATTCGTGCGTGGTGCTAACCCTCCGCGTGTCGAACGTGCTAAGCGCGGTGTTGAGCAGGCTATGCGTGACCCTCGTGATGTGCCTAACAGCCATCTTGTTCGAGGTCAGCAGCCTGTGCTATCGCGAGGAACCTCACCTTCGGTGGGGGAGAGAGCGGATGGAGGTGAGGTTGATGAGGTTGACCTTGCTGATGCTGCTGATGAAGAGGATAATCTCGAGGAGAAGAATACAGCTCCTATTGCTTCAGGGGATCCTGCGATTCCGATGAGTGAAGTTGTTAATGCGCTTAGCGACAGTGGGAGTGGTGAGGACAAAGAGGAGCAGTGCGATACGGCCGAGTCGTTTCGACGCTCGACTAGGGTAAGACGAAGTGCAGAGAGTTTGAGGTCGATATCCCTGCTAGCTTGGTCATTGAGTCGGTGAATACGTTGATGGAGCTACAGACCGCGCAGGAGGCGTTGAATGCACCCGATGCAGGCAAGTGGATCGAAGCGCTCGAGAAGGAGTACAAAGACCTCATGCGCAACAATACCTGGGAGCTAGTGGAGAGGCCCAAGGGCAAGAAAATTCTCTCTAGCAAGTGGGTGTTCATGAAGAAGCAGGATGCGAACGGGCAAGTGGTTCGTCATCGCACGAGGATCACGATCAAGGGCTGTCAGCAGAAGTATGGTGGGAGACTTATTCACCGGTTGTGGCCCAGGAGGCAATCAAGTTCATCCTGCTGTTGGTTTTACATCTCGGGCTGAGCGCTCGTCATGTGGACTTTGTAACTGCGTTCCTCAATGGCCCGATCGAGGACGATGTTGAAATTTACATGGAAATGCCAGATTACTTTGACGATGGCTCAGGTCGAGTGTGCTGGTTGTTGCGAAGTTTGTATGGTCTCAAGCAGGCGCCACTGGTATGGTACCGGACGCTTGACAAATATTTGAGGCAGTGTGGCTTTCGTCGGACTAAGATGGACGGTGGTATATACACGCAGGGATCCCGAAAAATAAATTATCGGAACAGTATATTTCTATTGCTCTTATTGTTTATTTATTTTCGGTAATTTTGGTCAGCAAAAATGATTTATTTTCAAATTTTTGAAACATGGTTTCTTTATTTTTCGGTTTACGAGCACCAGCCAAAGTTGTTGGGCTCCCGATTCATTCGTCGGCAGCTGGCGATAGCTGTGTTTCCGGTTCACTTTAACATTTGCAGCCAGCCCCAAGCCTCCAATTCGAGCCCTGTCGCCATGCCCACCAACCGTGTCGCCACTTCGCAGTCGCCCAAGGTCTTCACGCCCAAGCAGTTCGCGGC
The DNA here is from genome assembly GCA_000500225.2 of Phytophthora pinifolia. NCBI lineage: Eukaryota > Oomycota > Peronosporomycetes > Peronosporales > Peronosporaceae > Phytophthora > Phytophthora pinifolia. The sequence continues at coordinate 5,529 of KV737421.1, read as the reverse complement.
CTTCTTCTTCAAGCCCGTGCTGGATGAGGAAGGAGAGCTGACGGGCTACCAAATCTGCAAGGTGTGCAATAAACGCCGCAAGATTGCGCCGAATAACGGCTACAGCAACTTGGTGACGCATGTTCGCTCGGCTCACCCAGCCTTTGAGAGCGAGATGCGAGATACGCGATGCCAGCGTTGCCGCGACTGGAACACTCGTACCTTGGGTGAGCCAAAAGGCATCAACCCGCTTTGCGTGGATCAAGTGGGTTGTCGAAGGCAATTTGCCTCTCTCCTTCTGCGAGTCGAAGGAGACACGCAAGTAAGTTCACACATTTTATTTGAGTATTTCGCTATTTTGCTAATTTGTTTTTGATGTCTGTCAGATATGCAAATTTGGCACCAGTGTCTGTTGACACGCTGGTCGTCAATATGGAGGGCGTGACCAAGGCAGTGGAGGGACTCATCGGGGAGGACATGCCCGACGAGTTTGGCATCATACTAGACGGCTGGACCCACCGTGCGGAGCACTACCTTGCTGTTTTCGCGTGCTGGGACACACCGGACGGTCCACGCCGCGCTCTGCTGTCCATGTCCCCCATCATGGACGAACCAGATGACCATCTGGGAGCTGAGGGGCACCTGATTGCTATTGAGCGATTTTTGCCATTTTTTGGCAAGACAACTGAGGGGTGCAAATTTATCGTGGGTGACAATTGCTCGGTGAATAAGCGCCTGGCCACCATCATGGCGTGCCGCTAGTGGGATGCGCGAGTCATCGCTTGCAGCTGGCAGTGCGCGTCTATCTCCTTCCTTACGAAGCTGCCCTCGAAGAAGTTCAAACGCTGATGCGCAAGCTACGGACTTTGAAGCAGGCTGCAAAATTGAGGTACAGTGATCAAATTTATTTTGGTATTTGTATGGGACTAACTTTTGAACCGACTATTTTTTGGGTACAGAGCCAAAACGCCTTTGATGCCCGTTTTGCGTACACACGATGGTCATCCAGTTTTGCTATGCTGAAGCGTTATTTCCGCTTGAGGGAATTCCTATCCGCTGATGATGAAGAGCTCGCAGACCTGCTGCCT
>KV737416.1:0-15730 GCA_000500225.2 Phytophthora pinifolia | reverse complement strand
AGTCCCATTTAATTAAGCAATTTGGGTCAGAGGAATTAGCAATTTTGTCACGACTCGTGGCGAGAATCAGTGTTAAAAACAATGCCACTTAAAAAATATTGTCAATTACAAACGCGTTCTTAGATTTAAGCATTAAGCACGGAGCTCATCGACCTTGACCGGCCGGTTCTCGACCAGCGACTTGTTCGCCGCCAGAGCTAGCAACAAAGCCTCGCGACCGTCTTCCCCGCCCACTGGAACGGAGGCGCCGTCCGTCGTGCACACGCGGATGAACGCCTCCATCTCCGCCACGTAGGCGTCCATGTAGCGCTCCAGGAAGAAGTGCAGCGGCAAGTCCCGACGCACGCTCTCGCTCGTGGACACAACCACCTGGTTTGAGTGCTTGTTGTGGCAAGCCACGGAGCCCTTGGAGCCGAGCGCCTCCACGCGCTGGTCGTAGCCGTACGCCGCCTCGCGGCTGTTCTCGATGTAGCAGATGACGCCGTTGCGGAACYTGAGCAGGATCACGGCCGTGTCGATGTCGCCCGCGGCCGCGATGTCGGCGTTGACGCTKTGCGCCATGGCGTAGACYTCGTCCACCTCGTCGCCGACCAGGAAGCGCGCCATGTCGAAGTCGTGGATGGTCATGTCCCGGAAGAGGCCGCCKGACACCTTGACRTACTCGACGGGCGGCGCGCCAGGGTCGCGGCTGGTRATGCGCAGCATGTTGACCTTGCCGATCTCATCGCGGTCAATGRCCTGCTTGACGCGCGCGAAGTTGGCGTCGAAGCGGCGGTTGAACCCGATCATGAGCTTCACGCCAGCGTCGTCCGCCTGTATTAAAAATCAATGTGTTAGCACCCAGGCACAAGTGTAAAACCGGTTGCGGTTATCAACGCACCGCCTTAATGGCCTCGTTGACAACGTCGAGACTGAGATCCACAGGCTTCTCGCAAAAGATATGCTTCTTGTGCTTGGCCGCCTCGACGATCTGCTCGGCATGCTTATCCGTCGGTGAGCAGATGACGACGGCGTCGATCTCCCGATCGCTAAAGACCTCGGACGCGACGTTGGTCCAGTTGGGGATGCCGAACTTCTTGGCGATCTTCTCAGCGCGGTCGGGCTCCGACTCCTGCAGCAGCAACAACAGCGTTGAGCACTCACCCCTCTTAACACAGTGACTGCATCCCGCTAACACACTCGAGCCGGCAACTGGATGCAGTGCACTATGGCGCTGGTGCGCTGGATGCCTTGAGCGTGCACTTGTCCGATGCGACCGGCGCCAACGATCCCCACGCGGAACGGGCGGTCGCAGGCAACGGTGGTCATCGATCGAGCCGATAGGAGGCGCATCACCAAGCTGCGGGTCTCGCGGATCATCAGCTTGGTGCGTCGGGGATTGCGGGCAAGTTGAAGCTCCTCTATAGTTGGTGTTCTACCACATCATATTACGTGCTCCACATAGGGCTCGCGCCAAGCACTGGCCGCGAGCGCGCCAATTGTTCCCGCGCATTTGATCTGATACCTTCGCGCTGAATAGCTCAATACCCGCAGACGCATAGAACCATGACTCAAGCGCAGAAGGTGCTGGAAAGCGCGTCCCGCCGCGAGCTGCAGGCGCTGGCCAAGGAGCTGCAGTTGTGCCGCGGTAACGCCAAGTCGGACGTGATCATGAGCCACGCTATGCAGTTCCTGGAGAACCACCCGAAGGACGGCGAGCAGCGTCTGCTGGGCGTGTTGGGCGGCAGTGACTCGGCCCCCTCGGCGGTGCCTGTAGCCAAGAAGGAGGAGAAGAAGCAGGAGGATATCCTGGTCGTTAAGGTGGACACGAACGCCAAGCAGAGCAAGAGCGACAAGGAACAGCCGGAGGACGAGCCGGTTGTCACCGTCAATAGTGTGGAGGTCGTGCAGACCAAGGCCACTGTTGATGTGGAGAAGAAGACGACACCCAAGAAGAAAACGAATGCAAAGGCCTCGAAGGAGGAGGAGAAGGTGACGCCCAAGGACAAGAAGAAGGCCAATCAGACGTCCTCGCTTGCAGCTCCCACCCCCAAGTCCAGTTCTACTACTGCTGTGAAGAGCCCGAAGACTGCGGTGAAGGTTTCGCCCGCGATTAAAAAGTCTCCGAGTAGCAAGACGCAACCGTCGCGAAATGGGAAGAAGGAGCAGCCTGCTGTTAGCAAGAAGCCGTCACTGTTGGGCAAGAAGGCAGAGATGAAGGGGCGTAAGGCGCTGGAAGCCCTCGTCAAATCGATGCCGGACTTGACCTTTTCTGGCGACGCGCGTGTGCGCTGCTCCACGACGGGCCACGAGATGAAGGCAGACGTGGACGTGATCAACGCCTACCTCCACGGCAAGCGCTACCAGAAGGCGCGCAACCTCAAGCTCTCGTTCGCCAAGTACGCACCCATGTTCGTGGACCACCCGGACGAGACCAAGCCGGACATGTTGTGGTGCTACGTGACCGAGTCGGCCATCGCTCGCGATGTGAAGCGCGTGGAGGCCCACATCGCTGCGCCCAAGTACCAGAAGGAGCTCCCCTTGTGGAAAGAGCAGGAGGCCGCCAAGAAGAAGGCCGAGGAGGAGGAGGCGCAGCGCCGGGCAGCGCGCATTGCCGCCGCCAAGAAGCGGAGACTGGAAACAGAGAACGGAGCCGCCGCAGCTGAGAGCAAGCGGCCCACCAAGCGAAACCGCACCACCGACTCGGCTCGTAAGTAAGTAGGAGAACGTAAAACACGCACTAGTGTCCATTGGATGGCTACAGCCACCTGCTGCCCCGTCACATTACATTGCACAAGTGTTCCAGAACTTTCCACAAGCCGCTTGTCGGGCCCCAGGCTCACTTGGAATCTAGCGCTATAAGCATCAAGATGTTCGGAGGTGACGCCGCGCTGCCCTTCTCGCGCCACTCGGACGTGCTGCATGGCCCCGTGCCGACGGACCCGACGGAGCTGCAGAACCTGGTGGCGGAGCTCAAGCGCCGGGGCAACGCCGCCTTCCAGCAGAAGGCGCTGGAGGAGGCCGAGGTGCTGTACACGCGGGCCATCGCCGTGAACGAGAAGGACCCGCTGCACACGCAGCACATCTTCCTAGCCAACCGCTCGGCCGCGCGCTGCTCCATGGGCAAGGCCGGCCAGGCGCTCGAGGATGCCGAGGCCTGCGTGGCCCGGGACGGCGCGTACGCCAAGGGCTACTTCCGCCAGGCGCAGGCGTTGGTGCAGCTACGCCGCTTCAAGGAGGCGCTGAGCGCTCTAGACCAAGCTAAGGCGCTGGAGCCCAGCAACAAGTCGGTCAACTCACTGTACACGAAGGTGCAGGAGATGACCAAGAAGGAGAAGGAGGCGCCGGTCCCCCAAGCCCCCAAGAAGGTCGTTACGCGCGTGGAAGTGGCGGAGACTAGCTCCGCTGCTCCAGTTAAAGCCGCTGCTCCTTCTTCTGCGGCAGCCTCGATCCCCTCTGTTGTAGATGAAGACGCGGAGATCGTGGGCCACGTGCGCGGCTACAAGAAGCTGGCGGACGGCCGCGTGACCACGTTCTTCAACAACGAGCTGAGCGAGGAGGCCAAGCAGCTCATCGGCGACATCGCCCCCAAGAAGGTGGAGGATCCCAACAAGGTGCAGATCAAGAGCGTGGCCGGCGGCTCGGCCTGGAATCAGGGCAACACGTTCGAGGAGAAGGACATGACGGCGTGGGCCAAGACCAAGCTGGAGACGCTCGCTGTCGGCGTCTCGGCGCCGCTGGACAGTGGGGAAGGCGTCGTCACCTCGGGCGACGTATCGGACCTCGAGGGCGACGCGTCCATCGCCGTGGTGCGCGGTGCCAAGCGCTACATCTTCGACTTCACGTTCACGCTGGCCTGCACGCTCAAGCACGGCGACAGCTCCGTGGCGGGCGAACTCAAGTTCTTGGACCTGAGCTCGGACTGCGGTGGCGACTACGACGTGGAGGTCGTGGTGCCTGCTCGCTACCAGTCGGAGGGCGGCAAGGCGCTGCACGCGGCGCTCAGCTCGGCGTACTCGCCGTTCCGCAAGGCGCTCGCCACCCAGCTAGCGACGTTCGTGCAGGAGTACCACACGTTCTAGGCCATTGCTAATACACTGATGTTATGTCTTGGCTCTTGCTTCGATGAAATCTATGGAGGCGACTCCTCGGCCACTTTGTAAGAAGCCGCGGACTCAAGCGCGATGAGAGACGTCGACTACGAGGACTTGGACGCCGATGAGCCGCCGATGCTGGGCGACGAGGACAACCAGGCAGCTGGAGACGCAACGACGGCGAGTGTCATGGACGAAATGGTGGCCGTCGCTCAGCGAGCCAAAGAGGACAAGCGCAAGCTGCAGAACGAGGAGCGCAACCGCAAATCCTTCGGTCAGGGGCTCAAGAAGGGCTTCTTCAACACACCCAAGCCCAAGTCCACGAAAAAGAAGGCTGCCGTTAAGACTGTAGCGGCGTTGGAGCCCACACGGCAATCGGTGGGCTTGTGGACTTGAGATGGCGTTGATTTCGTGCAAACTAATGCGCTTTTCGGTGAGTCTACAGCGAGACGATCGTCTGCTAATCGTGAAGCAGAAGGAAAAGGAAGCAGCGAAGACCAGCCCGGCCTTCGTCTTCCCGGAGGTTCAGGAGGCCATGAAAAGCATGAATCAGCTCGACCCCAAAGGTACGAGCGAGGCTGTAGCCTTGGGTTTCTAGCCCAGACACTTATATGTGAATGCGTTCGTGTGTGCCTATGCCAGAATGGATGAATGAGCGGTTCTACGAGAAGCTCGCGCGCAACCCGAAGCTTGCTCAAGGTACGACGTGTTGTTGCAGTCGCACTTTTGTAGGAACCATTGCTCTGACTGTTTGACAACGGCTGTAGCACTGCAAAACCCAGCGTTTTCGCAGGCCATTGCCGATATGCAGCAAGATCCACGTGCCGCTGTGCTCAAATACCAGAAGGACCCCGCCGTGTCAACCATGCTGCGAGACTTTATGGAGTTCCTGGGAAACCATTTTGAAGAGGTGGGCTAGAAGACGAAACGCTATTGAATCCTTTGAAAGCTAATGCGGTAATTGATGTGCGATGGTCCAGCTGGGTGCTTCGGCCGAGTCAGCGTCGTCTCAAAAGAAATCCGAGCCTCAACAACAGCACCAGTCAAGGCACGATCTCCGAAGGAACAGCGGCCAGACGCCTGTGGATGTTTCCAAACCGCCAGCAATTGTTGACTTGGACGAAACCCGACGTCAAGCGATCGCTGGGATGCAGCGCTCACCCGAAGAAGAGGAGCAGGTGCAGCGCATTTTGAAGAACCCCGAGCTTTTAGCAGTTCTTTCGGATGCAAACCTGATGCAGCGCCTGCACACGTGCCAACAGACCCCCGGCGAGTTGCAGCGACTTGCCCAAGATCCAGTGCTGGGACACAAGCTGCGAGTGCTCGTTCAGCACAACATGGTGCAGTTTACGTCCTAGAGGACTTAAAAAGTGTCGACATTCATCATAGGCAAAGGTCCATCGCCTGATGCCGACGTGGTTCAATTTAAGCCAAACGCCTTACTGCGAGTCCTGCAAAACGAGCATCGCCCGTACCTTTCACTTTGCCTCAACAATGCAAGCAACCAGGTCTTCTTGATTCCTCATCCACTTCAACTGCAAATGGGGTTACACTCGGGTTACGCTGTCGTACCCCCAGTCAAATTGGTGGAAACGAAAAAAGATGGCGGAGCTCAAGGACAAGGTCGAGGCGGAGATGACGCGCTACCGGGCGCTGCAGGATGGTGCGTGCGCGGCTTGTTCACCATCCATAGAGAGCAGGTGCTAAATGCGTGTATGCAGAGGTGCAAGTGCTGGCGGCGCAGCGTCAGACGTACGCGCAGCAGGCGAACGAGAACGACATGGTGAAGAAAGAGCTGGACCTGCTGGACGACGAGGCCAAGGTCTACAAGCTCGTGGGGCCCGTGCTGCTCAAACAGGACGTGGACGAGGCCAAGACAAACGTCAACAAGCGTCTTGAGTTCATCAACAAGGAGCTGTACGTAGAGAAAGAGGCGCAGAACTGGCACAAATCTAACTTTTGCTCTGGTGGTTGGTTTAACAGGAGCAAGGTGAACGCCAAGATTGAATCCAAGGAGAAGGACGCCGTCGGTATTCGGACCAACGTACGGAGTTGATTCTTTCCTGGCGAGTTATTGAGGAGGTTACTCACCTTTGCCTTGCTGTCGAGCAGATCTCCAGTATGCAGATGGACATGCAGAAGCGCGCCGCGGAAGCTGCCAAGGGCGCCGTCGCGGCCCACTAGACCAGTTGATATGGTGAATGGAGGCTGTTGACGTCCGACTTCAGGCTGGAGGGGAAATACGTGCTTCTCGTTGTACTGCGTTAGCTCGATCTTCTCCTGTTGCTGTTGCCAAATGTAGTCTGTCTAATATCTACAGCTCCAGCGCCTCAAGAGAGTGCAGCAAGGCGCCAAGAAGATCAGACGGCACGAGCTCTACCACCTGGTGCGTGACGTGTCGGCCAGCCTCGTGGATGCGCACGATCACGTCGTCTCCTGAAGCCTCGGAGTTGACACTCGGCAGCTCACGTGCCTTGTGTGCAGTCGATCCGAGTCCTCGACGCTATTCGTGCGTCGTGACCACCTTTCTGAACGTGTCGATGCCCTCACGCAGCCGACGCAGCTTGTCTTCCTGCGGAGCGTCGTCTTCGATTCGTGAGTCCGGGCGCAGACCGAGTACGCGAGCACGAAGGCCTAGTCGTAGCAGACGACCCGCGATGGCGTGATGGTGTCCAAGTGCTCGACCTCGGTATCTCTACAGAAGCCAGTGATGAAGCCGGATGAAATGGCAACGCCACGGATACGAGCGCGCATGTTCAACATGCACCAGGCGCAGCAGATCGGGGATGTATTGGAGGCGTCGGGCTCCACCACCAGATCCATTATCTTGTCGGACTCGAGCAGCTCTTCTGCCATGCAGCCCAGCGCGCCACGGTTCTGCACGTTCTTGTGATTCTGGCACAGAAGCTTAGCCTGCACTTGGCGCAGCGATCCACATCTTGGCCTCGGCGTTATCGCGCTGATGAGCACCACGTCGGCAGCTCCTAAATGATACCAGGAGCCACAGGGAAGTTCATTTGAGTGCCGCATCCGCGCGCGGACGGCGGCCACCAATAAGTAACGGATTAAGTTTCACAAGTAATGTCGCTTATACCCGTATCAAATATTCAAGGTTATTTGGCGAGCATCAGTTTTATTGGCGGCAAGGGTCATGGCGTCGTGGAGCTGCTCGCGCTGCACCTTCGAGAACGAGCCGCGCTCGAGCCAATGTGCAATGTGCCTGAACGCGCGACCTACGGCAACGTCACCCAATACGTCGACACCTCCAAACAGCAGCAAGAAGGCGCGGAACGGCAAGACGCCTCCGTCCAAGTCTCAGACGTCGCTGCTCTTCAGCGTGGGCAGCTCGGCCGAGAAGGAGCAACAGCGCGTGCGCAAGAAGCTGCAGCAGCTCAAGGAGCTGGGTATCGAGCTGCCGGACGAAGAGGTCCTGGCTTTGCTGCAGCGCAACTGCTTCAGCGTGCCGGGCGCCGCCTCCGAGTACTTCGAGCGGCTGGCCAGGCAGGACGAGCAGACCAGTGGACAACAGGACGAGCACTCCAAACAAAGACTGCAGCAGGTGCTGGACAAGCTGGAGCAAGTGGACGAGCAGGCACGGGAGTCTTGTCAGGTGCTGGGCAAGACCACGATGCAGGCAGCCGTGAACCGCCAGGGCGTCAAGCTCCAGGTGGGGGACGAGCTGCTGCTCCACGCAGAAAACGCTGGCAAGAAGAGACGGCGACCTGGTCTGGCGGTCTCCGGCGGTATCGTAAGGATTGAAACCGTGGAGCATGCGCAGATCGGGCGCCTGGAGCGGAACCTGGAGATGCTGCTGCACCCGTTGATGAAGAGCGGGCTTGTGCGGCTCGGAGGCGTGTGTGAGACCCCGCCGGTGTCGTCGCAGATGTTTGCGGCATTTGATGTGAGTGCAAGCTTATCCTGACTGAAGGCATCCAGCGTTGGGGGCTGATGTTATGGCTGTTGTTTTGCCAGGTGACGGTGTTCGTCTACGTGAATGTCAAGGCGTTCGACGTGTTCAAGGAAGGACACGCCAACTTCCACCTCTCGGACCAGCTCTACAACTTGCTGCAGATGATCCACGGAGCCGAAGCGCCTTCCTTAGACACCATGGCGTCGCGTTCCTCCGTTGAAGCCGACGACCCGCAGGTGAACCCGGAGGACCTCGATACGCTGTTCTCCGAGTGCGTTGACGCCAATGAACTGCACAACTCGGCCGATGGTGCTGGTGTGGACCCATCCGAACGCATCGCGCAGTACTTGAACGCTATTGAGCTACGAGATCACCAGAAGCAAGCGCTGAGGTGGATGCTATGGCGGGAGAACCAGCTCCAAAATGGTGCCAAAGACCAGGAGAGCAACGACCCGGTACGTGCTTCTCGAGCTGCGTCTCCCAAGGAAAACAGCGCGCTAACTATTGTGTATTAGATGTGGGAAGAACGCCGTTTCCGCTCCAAGAACTCCTACTTCGTGAACCCTTTCGAGAAGGTTGCGTCGTTAACGAGACCCAAACCGCCTGCGCCATGCCTCGGTGGGATCTTGGCGGACGACATGGGAATGGGTACGTTCCGACTGTGGGTGTTGCCGTGGAAGCAGGCGCAACACTAACAGACTCTTGCACTTGCGCAGGGAAAACCATGATGATGTTGTCTCTGCTCGCGTACCAAAAGCACGTCGGCGACGACAAAACTGCGGGCGAGGATGGCGAGGACTCAAGCCGAGGCAAGCGGAAGGCGACGGGCAAGACGCTCGTGGTTTGTCCGTTGAGCTTGCTTCACCAGTGGAAGAACGAGACGCAAGAGCGTTTCCTGCCCAGCACGTTGAGCGTTCACGTGTACTATGGCGACGACCGCGACACTAGCACGGGACGGGCTTGTGCCTCCTTGAGCAAGAGCGATCTCGTGCTCACGACGTACGGCGTTCTGTCCGCTGAGCTGGACAAAAACGGCCTTCTGACCACGACCGAGTGGCACCGGGTCATCCTCGACGAAGCCCACAGCATCAAGAACCGGGCCACAGGCTACTTCAAGGCGTGTTCGGCGCTTCACGCCAGCCACCGGTGGTGCCTGACCGGCACTCCGATCCAAAACACGCTGGACGACATGTTCGCGCTGCTCTGCTTCCTCCAGTACGAGCCGTGGTCGCGCGTTGCGTGGTGGAAGCGCGTCATCGCCAAGCCGTACGAAGACGGCGACGACGTGAACGCGCTGGGTCGGCTCAAGGTGCTCCTCTCCCCCGTCTTGCTTCGTCGCACGAAGCACTCGCGGGATCGGCAGGGCAAGAGGCTCGTCCAGTTACCGCCAAAGCACGTCGAGTTGGTCAAGCTCGAGTTCTCGCCGGACGAGCGAGCCTTCTACCAGGCCGTCTTCGATCGAAGCCGCGCCGAGTTCAACGGGTTCGTGGCCAGCGGCTCGGCCATGTCGAGCTACGTGGCCATCTTCGCGCTGCTGCTGCGACTCCGGCAAGCCTGCGACCACCCGCTGCTCGCTCTCGGGAAGCATGTGGAGCAGGCGTTCAAGCCCGACAGACAAGCAGGTGCAGCATCCTCGACGAGATCAGCTTTCCAGCCGCAGCAGAACGAGAGCTCGGAGGCGTATTACCAGCGGATCGCTGCCCAGCTCCAGAGAGACCTGAGCAAGCGCTCCGGGCTGCTGGCGCTGGACGACAAGGAGAGCAACGCAGCGGGCGGCTTGACGGCGTCCTACATCCAGAGTGTGATCGCCCAGGTGGAGGGCGGCTTGGAGTCGCACGAGTGTCCGATCTGCCTGGACCCGCCGCAGCAGGCCGTGCTGACCCCATGCGCCCACGTCCTGTGCGACCAGTGTCTGCGTGACAGCCTCGCCAACGACCCGGAGAACGGCTGCCCCGTGTGCCGCACTGTGGTCGACTTGGAGAAGGTCTTCAAGCTGCCGCCTCCCGCTGCCTTGAACGCTCAAGAGGACGAGGACAAGGCCGAGAGAAGAGCTGATAACGACCTGGAGAAGGAGGACCCGGCTGCTGCTGACGACGACGGCACAGGCTTCGAGAGCGCCAAGCTGCAGCAGCTTCTGCGCGACCTGAAGGCCATCAGGCTCGAGAACGCCAACGCCCAGTCGCCCGAGCACAAGCGCAAGGTGGTGGTGTTCTCGCAGTGGACGTCGATGCTGGAAATGGTGTCGCGGCTGCTGACGCGCCACGGGTTCTCGCACTGCACGTTCAACGGCGGGCTGAGCCAGGAGGCCCGCGAGCGCGTGCTGACCCGCTTCGCCAAGGACCCGAGCGTGGAGGTGCTGGTCATCAGCCTCAAGGCCGGCGGCGTGGGGCTCAACCTCACGTGCGCGTCCGTGGTTATCCTGCTCGACCCGTGGTGGAACCCGGGCGTGGAGGAGCAGGCCGTGGACCGCGTGCACCGCCTGGGCCAGACACAGGACGTGATGGTCAAGCGCTACGTGGTGAACGACACGGTGGAGGACATGATCCTGCAGCTGCAGCAGCGCAAGGAGAAGCTGGCCAAGCACGTGCTGGTGGTCGCCAAGTCCCACGACGACAAACGCAGCGAGAGTCTCAACCTCGACGACCTGCGCAGCTTCTTCCGGTGATTAAAATTTGAAATTTAAGGGGGGTACACTGATGTGTGACACACGATGTCGTAATCGGTCACGTACATCAATTTTGATTTTTGTATGGTGTTCCACAACCCGACAGGAACAAGGCAAAAGGGCAACCAGGATGCTGACGCGGTCGCGCTCCAAGGCGACGAACCAGCCCGTGTTCATCGACGACAAGTGGAACGACGCGTACATCCAGACGAAGGACGAGCAGATTGACGCCATGTTGGCGGCCGACGCGTCGCAGCGCAGCTGGGACGAGCTGCAGGAGGAGAACTCGGACGAGGATGCCGACCAGGACGGGGAAGAGGACGAAGATGCGTGGCATTCGGACTCAGACGAGTCGGAGGACAACGATGAGGACTGGCTAGACCGGCCTCAAGTGCTGCCCCGTCTCAGCTTTGCCCAGCGCTGGCTGGCGGGCGGTTCCTTGCTGCAGAACATTGGCTGGACGGCCGGCATGGCGCCTCTGCTGTACGTGTCGCTGCCTCGCACTGACGAGCAGTTGTGGCCGCTGCAGAGTCTGAAACTGGCTGGGACTATCTCCAAGGTGGCGCTCAACCTGCTGACACTGGCGGTCGCGGCGCTGGTGTTGTACGGCGCGACCTGCAGCGTGGAGCCGCTGACGTTTAGTGGCGTGGCCAACTGGAGGCAGCTGAAGACGGAGCCGCCAATGGAGTGTGGCCAGAGGCTGCTGGATGGCGGCAAGAACTTCGTCCAAGCAGCGATGGAGGCGCTGAATATCAGGTCCAGCCCCTCGGCGCCGCTCCGCCGGCTGGACGACGACATCTGGACGCTGGTGGCGAGTCTTGACGCGCCCGTGGTGCGGCAGTTGGCTGCGCTGGCGGCTGGAGTGCTAATGACGCTCACGTGCTTCCACCGTCTGTGGGCCAAGGTGCTCGTGCTGACGACTGCGGCCAGTTACGTGGCGTTCAACAAGCTGACGGAGCTCAAGATGCAGCGGCGCGCAGCCGTCGAGATCTTCTCGCTGGACCCCACGTTCGCCTTTGCCAACGAAACCATCTTTGTAGGTTTTTGTACTTGTTATCTGTCGGGCTGATGGAGTGAAGTAACTAATGACACGGTTGGCAGGTCGCCGTTGACGGCCAGAACCTCGAGGAGGGCGGCGCCGTGGCCTGGGCGCCGTACTGGGGCGGAGTGCAGCAGCAGCAAGCGCAAGCCTGTCCCAAGCGCTTCCCGCAGCAGCTGAGCAACGGCGGAGTGCTGGTGACTTTTGGCCAGGTGAACGAGTACGTGCCGTGCTACTTGAGCGCCAAGGACGCGGCCTTTGCCACTCTCGTCAATGGCGAGATCCAGCCTGCTGAGGCCTTCCAGTGCTTCGAGAGCATTCGGCTGCGCGTGAAGGACCACAAGAGCGTGCCCGGCTGGTCCCTGCACCTGCACCAGCACGAGGAGGAACCCTTTCCGACGGAGAAGCACGAGCTGTAAGTGTCTTGTTGACGTTGTCCTGACCAGTAGTTAGCCCCCAGGTTCGGCGGAACTTTGAAAGGTGATGAAGAACTAGTATCCCAAAGGAATGAGCTTCCTTCCTTCGAGTTGGCTTGGGGGGTCGACGCTCAGCGCTTGGAGGCGCTGTCGAGATACCTGGAAGCCACGAACACGTGCTTGGCGCGTTGGGCTTTCCGCGGCGTCGTCCTGCAGTCGCTGGCTTCTGTTTCTGCAGCGATCTCGAACTTTCGCTTCACCAGTGGCGCCACTGCTCCCGTTTCGCCCCTTTCCGAGGAGCCCCCGCTGCTGTTGTCGTGGCCAGGTGGCCGAACTGACGCGGACGTTGTGGCCGAGAAACTCTTTCCTCTCCGTATTGCCATGCGCTCCATGGCCAGCTTGGCCTTGTCGTACTCGGCGCGGAGTTTGGCGTTCTCGGCCTCCAGTTGCTTCTGCGCGCCAAGCTGGCGTTTGGTTGCCACCAGCTTGGTCTTCAACTGTCCTAGCTTCGCTGTGAGGACGTCGCGTTTGTTGATCTCCTGCACTATCAGAGCCTTGAGCCTGGCCGGTTCGACTCGTGTTGGCAGCTCTTGCATCGCGTCGTCCCCATCTTCCCTTAGCTGCAGCAACCCCGCCAACTCGACGTGAAAGGCCTGCATCTGCGCCTGATCCTGCTTGTACTTGTCCGCTTCTTGGACTAGAGTTCTCTCCCGACAGCTCCACACTTCTTCCTGGGCCTGCAGCATTTCCTGGCACTCCGTCGTCAACCGGCGCTCCGTCTCGTCCAGCGCTTGTTTCTTCGTCACCAGCTCCTCTTCCAGCGTCTTCTGCTTGTGCACCAGCTCCGCCTCCAGCTTGTGCATCGCCTGGTCTTTCTCCCGCAACACTTCCTCTCGATCTTCAAGCTCCTTCTCCAAGCTTTCGTTCTCCGCTTCGGCCTGAAGGGCTCTCTGCGTGCTCTCGACGGCGATCAACTTGGCCGACTCCAGGTGCACTTTCAGCATCGCGTGGTCCTCCATCAGCCTGACCAATCGCTGCTTAGCTGCCGCTTCGGCCTCCTTAACGTCCCTCAACTCGGCGTCCGCCTTCGCAGCCTCCTCCTGTCTAGCGTGAATTTCTCCTCTCAGCGCGGCCGCCTGCTCCTCCGCCTGTTGCAGCTTCTCCTGTAGCCTCCTTACATCCTCGCGGGTTGCTCCCTCCTGATTCTTCATCTGGGCCTCGAACTGCGTACGCGTGGCCTCCAGCTCCGCGCGCAGCTCGTGCGTCTGCATTTCGCTGTCTTTTAAGCTCCGCTTGGCCTCGTCACGTTCATCCTCAGCCTGTAGCTTCTCCTGAGTGACGGCGTCCAACCTACTGGCCAACGTCGTCTCCCTTTCGCTTGCCGCATTTAACTGCAGCTCCAGCTCGTCGCCGCGCCGCTTCTGGCCCTCCGCAAGCCGCTCCGCCGCCTGCTGCTTGTCCTGTGCATCGCTTGCCTGCGCTTGGCTAAGCTTCCAGGCCTCGTCCAGCCGCAGCAGCCCGCGCATGGCCTTGTCGTACTTGGTCTGAAGCTCCTGCTGTGCCGCCTCGCGCGCCTTGAGCGTCTGCTGGACCTCGCCCAGCGCCGTCTGCAGCGCGAACGCCTCGGCCTCCAGCTCCGCCGCCGTCGCGTCGCCGCCTACGCGTAGCCGCAACCTCTCGCGCAGATGTGCCGTTTCAATCTTCATGTCCATGAGCTCGCGCGCCATGCGCTCCGCTTCATGCTGCTGCGAGCGCAGTCCGCCACGATGCTCTGCCATTTTGGAGTTTGAATTCAAATATGTTGGAGCTCGTGTACACTACATCAAATTGAGACTTCAACCAAATCATCAGGCCTATCCAAAATCATTATTTATTCTATCTGACGAGTGCGCACTCGAGTGAAAAAGCAGTGAGTGCGGAATGGAGAACCAAGATCAGCACACAATGGAGAGATCGCTGGAGAGCCAAGATCAACGTACACCTGGTATCATCGCCAGATCACAGTCGTCCGCCCCGCACAAGATCACACCCTCGCCTCGCACCGTACCCATCGACGACGCGCCCACTGTCGCGTGAGACTCGCTCTATCGACGGTTTATCACCAGGGTACCACAACGAAGGATAAGTTTATCAGGAGGGGCCACAAGCAGATTGATCCCAGATTGATCGAGACACAGCAACGCACCTCTGTTCATGCCGGCCTCATATACCACAGAATCCGAGTTGCTGTCCTCCACATCGTACAGCGGTTCGTGCTCGTGCTCGTGCTCAGGGTGAAGCGACCATATCCACCAGGCTACGTACGTATCGGTCGAGCTGGGAGCGTGTAGATGGCGTATCGAGCTCCGCCAGCTCACAGTTGACGGTTGAAGTTGCCTGTGTAGTCTGAAGTCGCGATTTACTATCTGTATATACCGCTCGGGGTACTCGAGTGGGATGTCGCTTTCGCGCATCAGGATCTGATAGCATCCATCTAACCGATCCAGGGCACTGTACAGCGTACAGCCTGCCATGTTGTTCAATAGAACATCCTTGCGAGATATCGGTGTCTGTGCCGGTACCGTCGCACTGTTCAGCTCGTTGAAAGCGTGAACCAGACGCCACTTCCCGTTCGGTTTTCGAACGCAGAAGGTGGGCGTCGAGTGCGAAGACTTGTACTCACGCACCATGTCTGCATTTTGCTTGGAGGCAAAGAAGTCATCAATGACTTCACACTGTTCACGTGGCAGTGGCCACTGGCGCGTGACACAGTTCTTTGTGCCAGGCATGAGGTCTATATCGTGCCGGACTCCTCGGTCCGGAGGAAGTCGGGATGGTGGGTTCTCTGACACCACATCCGAGAACTCCCTCAACAAACGATACACCGGATCCTTCGGGTTCTTGGGGATCTCAGACCCAGCGCGCACCGCGCGCCGCTTACGGATCTCCTCTAGGACGTCCTCGTCCATAACCGAGGAAGAGTTCAGTTCTTCAGGAGTGGGCTCAGGTTTTATGAGCACCATCTCCGAGATTACGCCGGCCTTTAACTCGGCCAAGAAGTTGTCGTACGACAACTCCTCGAGGTTCTGCAAATCTGACACCTCGGGCAGTGGCTCCAACCGGACGCCGTCTGCCTTGACCCGCAGGTCTCAAGGATACGGAAGTCCTCCTCGACTGGTTGACTTGGTGGGACCTGAGCTTAAGGCTCCCGATCGATTGCATCGATCCGAGGCTGGTGCTCCACCAGACCTCTTGCAGACTCGAACTGATTTTCGGGGTGTGGAACGATGTTACCCGCACTAGGAACGCCATTCATGGCCTCCGGATCAGTTATGGTCTGAGCGACCCTATGCGGCACTTGGTTACCCGCATCGTATGGAACTGTGTTACCCACTTGACGAATGCCCGTCGGCATTGTCAGAGTCGGCGCCCTTACAGCGTGACGACATCGCGTGCAAAGGCTTGCCGTCGTGGCAGCCTCCACTTCAGACTCATTTTGAGTCTCGCCTCGGGTCCTGCGCTTCTTGCGCTCGGCAGAAAGCCCTGTCCATCGGCCTTGCCATCTGTGACCCACGAGCTCCGCTCGCGATGGATGTGGCATTGCGACCTGGTGCAGAGCCCACTGCACCGGCTTCTCTGTTGTTGGAA
>KV737410.1:5698-16201 GCA_000500225.2 Phytophthora pinifolia | reverse complement strand
CTGCAAGACGCCGCCGTGTGTTCTCGCAGATTGATCAGCGCCACCTTCACCGGACGTTATACGGCACCTGCGTTTTCTAGCACTTATCGGGGCGTCACTGGCCTTCCTCTTCGTCATTCTCCGCGACAACTCCAGAGCTTCCTCCGCTTCACGACTGAACTTATTCTGGAAGAAAACTGGAGGCCAATACGCGTTGTCATATCGTGCTATAAATATAAAGGTGCATATGCATTTACATTTCTAAGTGAAATCAAAACTGATCATCTGTTAAAATCCTAGGATATAACTGTCTACAGGTTTTCACTGACTCGTGCATCGTCCGGTACTATGCATACAAATATCAAAATAGATACACGTATCAGTAGGCACCACATACAATTATCCAAATACATGCACATATGGATAGGCGCCGGTACTGCAGGGACAACAAGTGCCTGTGCACGGACGTCGATGTCTGCGCGAGACAGGTGACGACTTCTGCGAGGCGGTGTAGCCCTTCATGGCAGCCGACGAGTCGGGTGGAGACATATCCATCCCCAGCATGCTCATCCGCAACAGCGACGGCGACGCCATCAAGCGCGAGATCGCGCAGAGCAAGGGCGTCAGTAACGCCATGGTCAAGTTCGACTGGGGCATCCCCTTGCCCGACGGCCGCGTGGGGTGGACGCTCTGAGCACGTGGGACGACCAGTCGCTCTCGACGCTCGCCAACCTGGAGAAGCTGGTCACCGCACTGGGCGACCGCGCCAACTTCACGTAGGCTGCCACGATGACTGCGACGTGAGCACGTCGGCTTTCGGCAACATGTGCCTGAACAATGGCCGCTACTGCCTGCTGGACCCCTCGCCCTCCCTGCCGCTAAGCTCGGCAGCGACGGCGCCGCCGCTAATGCATGCGCGCGGATAAGTTTTCTACGTGCCTGTCCGTTTTCTTCCAGTTCCTGTGGCCATGTCGTTGATCAACCCAAGGATGGGAAACGGTAATTTTACCCCGAATATATTTATTTTACTCATAATTTTACGGCCGAGGTACATCGTATCATTTCGTTTCAGCCAGTAGGTGACGACTGCATATGTATTTAGAATATTAGCCAGTCCCTTCCGATGGCAGAAAGTACCGTGAGATCGCAAAAGGGCGATAAATGCGTCCTTCTGGGCCCCAGGTGTTGTCGTGTGTCACTCCTGCGGGATTGTTGACTTCAACTTACAATCCTCGATGAAATGGATACACCCACAGGCGTACCGTGATTTTCTTAAAGGGCGAAAAATGCTTCCTTTAACAACCGCTTCGCGAGTCGAGTAAAGGTTTTGGGGCGTTTTCGGTAGGAAAGCTAAATTAAGGAAGCTCCGCTAGAGAGCAAGATTTCCTCATACTTCGCACATAGCACATCATTAGCAAATTAAAAATGCTTTATCTATCCCCATTGTGCATCGATGCTTCTGTCTCGACATGCAGCTGCATGAACACCTTCTCCATTTTCGATTGGATAGAGTGGCAGTCTTTTATCCATCACAGTGCATTCACTTACGATCGAACAGCAACCTGCTTGCGGTCTCCCGGATGACCGTGGTACATAAGACTACTGTTCCATTTCTGGTACATTAACTTACTTACCCGACCGCTCCGTCGCTAATTCCTCACTAAAACAACGGAAGAGGGCTGCTTCAGGATTGCATTGCTCGATGGCGGCTGTGCGTGTTGAGCTCTAGAAGGCAGCCATTGTGGTTTAAGACGTAACTTTATATATTAGTGCTGAAAGTTTTTTATTTGGCGTCGCAGCGGAGTTTCCTTGTCTGGGTCGACCTACCAAAACACCTTTACTTGACTCGCGAACTGATTGTTAAGAATGAAATCACATGGATATATATAGTATACAAAAGGTAGGTGGGTCGCGAAAGGGTTAAACACATGTGTATTCTTACGCCCCTGGCGATCACTCTTCTCCTTCTGTTTGCCTTGCGCTGTCGCTATCGCGTCCCGGACGCGACGGCGTATGGCTTCACCCGTCTCGATGAAGGAGAGCAAGTTCCGTTTGACGGATGGTCGAAGGCCTTTGAGGCCACGCGAATCGTCGGCGATAGCCTCTCCCCCACCCAAATTCGAAGCTGGTGGCAACGATAACGGGGTGCGCGGATGCCGCAGCTAGAATGGAGTGAAGCCTGTTGATGCATGCACCGCATTTTTCAGGGAAAACTCCACCTGGGAAAGCATCGTGCTCCGCTTCATGGGCTCTTCGGCGCAGACGCTGCGCAGCACGTCTTCCAACACGCGGTTCACCCGCCGTCGGTCTGTGGATGGCTCGCCGTGGACATGTTCAGCCTCGTTCCGAGAAGACGGAACAAGTGTGTCCATGCGACACATAGCGGGGGTCCCGATCGCTCACGAACGCCTCCGGGAGGTCGTGGTGGCGAAAGACATTGTCGACAAAGAGTTGGGCCGCCTGCGGCGCCGTCACGCTCTTCTTGACCGCGACGAGTTTTACCATCTTGCTGAGGCGTCAGACAAAGACCAGAATGCCAGTGTAGCCTCGGGTGTCCGCCGGGAGTTCGAAGTTGACGTCCATGCTCACCGAGCGCCAACAATCCGCCGGAACCGGCAAGGTCATCAGTGGTGCTGACGCGGAGGAAGCTGGCTTCACGCGCTGACACGTCTCGCGTGTATGTACGTACGTGCGCACCGACTTGTACATGTGATTCCACCAGAAGTGGCGCGCCACGGACGTATACGTCTTCTCTCGACCCAGGTGACCGCTCAGCGGTGTATCATGTGCCTCGTAGAGGATTCGATGACGCAAGTCCTCATCGTTTGGGACGACCAAACGGGATTCCTCGCCATCGTCTACTTGGTAGTAGAGAAGACCCTCGGTCATTGAACAGCGGTGCAATCGGGAACGCTGCCGAGCAGTGAGGTTCACCGACAAAGCTGCCGTCTTCAACGCCTTTACCCGGTCTGCAAGATCATCATCGTCGCTATACGCCTCGCGTAGCAGATCGTGGAGCGGAGACTCGAGATACGCAACGTGCGCCAGCTCATAGTCTGGACGCGGAGTGCGTCCGCCAGGACATTCTGCTTCCCCGGCTTGTATTCCACGGTGAAGTTATACTCCGCGAAGAAGGAGAGCCACCTTGTCATATGCTGCGAAAGGTGGGACGACGATGTTGCTGTCCGCAAAGACGCATGATCTGTATAGATCACAAAGGGTTTGCTCCTAGGAGACGAATCCGAGTGCGTACTTCATCGCGAGAAGCTCCTTGTCGTGGACCGGATAGTCCTTTTCGGCCGCCTTCAGCTGGCGCGATTGGAGAGAGACCTCTTACCGTCGGCATCGGCTTTCAACAGGGCAACAGCCTATGACCAAGTCGGATGCGTCGCATACCACACTGAAAGTACGATCGTCGTCCGGCACAGCCAATATCGGTGCGCTCTAAAGGCTTCTCTTGCTGATGGTCATTGCATAAGCTCCCATTAATGTAATTTCGTTTGACCCCTACTGCGCATGTGTGGAAAGGGGCAAGTTTTGGCGTAGAATCCGATTTTGCGGTCAGATTTGCCGAATTCGGCCTCCTTTCCAGGGGTTAATATTTTGGCTCTCCCTACGTTCACCAGTTCTCGGGTAGAATATGGACGCTGCTTCAAGGAACCACGTTCGGATCTAGGGTTATGTCGATACCGGTTCCATAAGTATTTTTAAAAAATCTCTACAAACAACATTACTCGGCGTGGTACACAAACAGTGCCATCTCCGACCTCCACTGCACCCGGTCAACATGATGGCGACGCTGGCCGACGTTGCCATGGTACGGTCGCTCCCCCTCCCTCGCACTGATATCCTCTCGTTCCCTACCGTTTATATCACAGACCCACGCTGTGCTCCCCGAGTTCGAGGAGAAACTCTCTCGCCAGCTCTCGCCAACCCTTCGCAGTCAACTCTCCGACGCACCCGCCACCCAGCGCTGCGGTGTCTACAAGCGACGCCTCCGGCAGATCCCGCGCAGCTACAAGCTGTGGAAACTCTACCAGGCGGACAAATTCGAGAGCCACGTGCGTGGCCAGCGAGTGGAAACGCTACTGTCGGACGTGTTCGAGAGCTATGTGCGTGGTCAGCCACTGGACTCGCCCACCTTTGCGCAGTTCGTAGCTTCGAGCTGCTTCTGCAGCCTGTCGCATGTGTTGTGACCCTCATCTATTCCTCCGAATGGTGCCGAAGCCAGTCCAGATGTTCCCGAAGGGCCTTGTGATCATGATCCAGATCGCCTTCGCTCTGCGCACAGCGCGCATGAAGGCGATGCTGCTCCTGACCGAGCCGTTCCTGCTGCTCTTGCAGGACCCGCACGCTGAGCTTCAGCTGTTCCAAGTCGGGAAGCACGCTCCGTTCGGAGGCCACCGTCGCTTCGACACCTTGCAGACGACCCAGCGCAGCCAAGTCTACTCGTTGGGACTCGAGGAGTCGCTGACAACCCTCGACGGCGTCGAGAAGAGGCTCCCGAGCCGGCGAGACGCCCCCTGCGTCCCCCTCCCCCGCTGATCGGAAATGAGGGCGCCCCGTACTTCCACGTTGAGAAGCTACTGAAGCGCCGCGGGCGTATCGGCCATTGCCAGTATCTGGTGAAGCGGCGTGGCTATCCCGAGGCTCAAAGCAAATAAGAGCCTGGAAGTCGCCTCGTGGAGGACTGTGCCGATATCGTGGACGCTTATGAGCGCTCCCACGGAGTCGGTCGGCGTTAACACGCCCCAGAACGCTCACAGGTTCCACCGGCTGCGACTGTCGAGATTTCGACACCTTCGCAATGACCTCATCGAGGACTTCCTGGGGCAGAGGCAAAGCCCGGGAGTACCATCGTTGCCAATCCCAAACTCGATCAGCCTCCATATTCGCCATGCGAGAGCCAGTCCAAGCGGTGCGGCGACCGCAACAGTTCTGGGATGGGGTAACCCACCTGGCTGAGCCATGCTTCGAACTCAGCCTCATTCGTCTCGCGAGCGAGCGCCGTGTCCTCAGGGAGGATTATCGGACACTCCTCACAATTGGCCACAGGCTGACGACTACGTCGCGTACTCGTCTGGGGACCAGGCTCGGAGCGCTAGTAGCAGCTCGCGAGGCTTCGGGGCTGAAAATTCGTAACCAAGCTTGGCCTCAAAGGCACACTCGACTGCAGTATGGGCGGCATCCGTCCGCTCACGCAAGCGCTCGCGGCTCGCGGGTACCAGTCAGGCGGGGTCCAACCCCTCGTCAACACCGGCGTTGGTGATGATATGGGGCTATGCGGGGCTGCATCTACCGACGCTGAGACTCCGAGGAAGTTGCGACAGCCGAGGGCTGGGAGCTCTCCTCTTTCAGCTTCTTGTGGTCATCACGAGGCGAAGCCTTCACGTCATCCGCCGGGGTCGCATCGACCAAGTCCTCTTCGCTCTCGCGAGACTTCTCATAGTGAGTTGTTCCCGCGGTGCGCTTCTCTTCGTCCTCATCACCAGTGATGAGCTCGATCTGCTGCGACCCCAGGCCATCGCTGCTGCTCTCTGAGCCACTGGAAGGGTCACCGGGGCCCGGCACCTGGACTTCATGGCGCTTGCGTCGACGGGCGGCGCGCAGAGACGCCAGGCGAGCCTCGCTCTTGGGTTTGTGCGTCTTGTGCTTCGGCTTCGCCGGCTTGGGCTTCTCGCGGCAGGCCGCGCTTGACTTCTCGTCCATCGAGCGGCTGGGGCAGGCGTTGCCTTCGGGGATGACGATGCTTCGGTCATAGTGGTCGGCGCAGTAGTCGCCTCGGGCGGCGGCGTGCCCGAAGGGCTGGCGTCAGCAGCAGTGTCCGGCGGGGTGCCCGATGGGCGACTTGAGGCAGAGCTGGTCTTCCTGGGCCCGGCGGGCGACTTACGGGGCTGCCGGGAATTCGACAATGAGGCTGGTCCCAGGTCGAGCACGTGGTGCCGTTTGTCTCACTGGATTCCCCGATCGTTCGGAAAAAGACGATGTCTTCCATTTGGGTATGGGAGGGTGTAACGGGGCATCCATCAGAGTGAAGGTCCATGGCTACTAGGTGTGGCGCACACAGGCTCGGCTTAAGTACGATTCGAACTTAGGGCACGACTTGGCTTGAGAGCCAATCATTGGAAACAGGTTATTTCGAAGGAGCATTAATTAGGCAGTCTACAGTAAGTAGGAACTTATGAGCAGAGTAATACAGATTCAGTTTAACTCTATCCCGGAAGTGTGCAAATCGTTCGATACTCCGTATCACGGAACGACCGAAAGGCCAGGCCCTTCGACACTTACAACAAGGACACCAGGCGTCTGTTGTGGTCAGCGCGTTAACGCTTCCTCTAAGGCGAAGGTGTGTGTGACCCCCGTCACAACCCCCCCCCCCACACACACACACACACACTCACCTGTGGAAATCTCGGTCGGCACTGCCGGGGAAAAGCCCCACATATAATAGTGGCAGTAGTGCTTCTTCACCCCAGCTACCAAACCTTCGGAGTACTCAGACGGCCCCAAGGTGCCGTAAAAAAACCAGGACCGCCACAGATATTCGTCCAAGTAGGACGGCAGCAGGTGTTTTTTATTCCACGCATCTTCTTCAGTTTGTGCTTGATTCGTACCTCCCACGTCCCTTCGATTTGGTTTGTGCCTGCTCCCGTAGTGGAGTCCACGAAGTGCTATGAATGGCTCACCCATATATCATCTTTTTGAGCCAGCGGTTGTTCTCGAGCGTGTGCAGCAAGTTGGTTAACAGGCGATGGTCGTAGGCGCCGGTGTGTTCGCCTATGGCATCACGAACGTCGTGTCTCTCTTCCAGCAGCTCTACGAAAGCGACACGGCGTACCGGCGGGATATGGACCAGATCAACGACTTCATGCAGGCGCGCATGCTGCCTCGAGCACTGCGCGACAAAGTCCGAGCCAACACCCTTGCAAGCTGCGAGAATCATCTCCCAACCGTAGCAGGTGAACTGATCGGACATCATGGTCGTCTCTGCCTTAATGTGCTTTTTGATGAGCGGACTCAGCGTCTTCTTCTTGCGATCGTCGTACTTCAGAAAGCCAAACCACCGCCCTGACGTATGATCGCCCCATCAGACAGCCAAGCAGTCCTCGTGGTGAACACCCGGTTGTATTTACTTCTTTCTTGACACTTTTTTCTTGACACTGGTCTCGTCAATTTCGACGATATTGCCAGGACCACAAATCTACATATTCAGACAACAGGGTAGGTTAACATATTACGTCAGCTTGTCGGTAGTATCTTACTTGCATGAGGTACGCCAGCATCTCCTTGCTGGATATTTCTCTGCAAAAGATGTATCAGTTCGTGACGGCCTTGTCGCTGACGCAACGGCCACACCAGCCGGGAGGCTCGATGCCCAAAAATACATTAGTCGGATGCACTGGCACAATGTCAGCTTGGCCTTCGCAAAGAAGGAGCTGGCCCACAAGCTGCGCTCCTTCCTGCATCCCTTCCTCTAGCAGCGCCATCGCCACCGCTTAGCATGATACTCGTGCTCGCACCCAGCAGTGGGCAAGCACAAACGCATGTCGCTGTCTCACTTCGAGCACAGCATACGCCATGCCAGCAGACCCTTGACTTGGTAGTAAGCGGCGCAACTGCGCTCGTCCGCCGTGGCCTTCATGACGTCGTCAAAGGAGAAGGCGAGGCGGGAGAGATAGTAGGCGTAGGGGGAAGGGTCGGGGTGCGAAGTGGTGGTTATGATTGGGGTGGGGTGTTGCAGTTGGTGGGGCTTTTTCAAAAGTGAGCCCAAGTCGCGCGCGAGCGGCGGCAAAACGCGCGCGAAAAGTGGGGCTCTCAGTGCTTTTGGCGGGATGTAGAGATGTGCAATGTGCTTGCCGATCGCATGAATCCGCAACATTTCTGCTTCTATTTCTTTTTCTATGTGGGCCCTTTTCCCGGAAGTGCCCCTCGGTCTGAACTTGCATCTTCATAAACGACACTCACGCACAGCACTGTCGCACTGGTTGAGCTCCGTCGTCGTCTTGGTCGTCTTCTTCATGGTCCAGCCACGACTTGACAGCCTCACGCGCGCATTGAGTAAGGGGCAGCTGGCTACGACCGTCCACAAGGACAGTCGCAGCCTTGCCGAAGCGAGGTGCCGCCATCTCAGGGATCATGAGCGGCGGGTTGCGGCGGGCGAGGTCATGTAGCTGCAGCACTCATAGAGCATCAGCGAGTCCCCAAAAGTCCGCTTAATGGTGAGCACGTTGCATCCGTAGAAGCGAAGCGGGGCTGTGCTGGCGAGAAGACTTGATGTCGGCGACTCGGTAGTCGAAACCTTCGACGGGCGCGGGGCCTCCGTTCCACAGGGGCTTTCTGTCGGGGCGTCGGGGCATCTTGGCGGCTCGGGCCTTGGGGGCGAATTCTCGGTTGAGCTTTGGGTTGGCTGGCGTGAATTCGAATGCCACTCAAGTTGGTGGGTTCATGCTAATACTGGGCGCAAGTGACGTCCGCGGAGGCCACTTCGAGGGATACCGTATTTCGCATGTAGACCGATACCGCCGCTTGAGCGATACCAGCCAATCATTGATCAGAACTGATATTCGAGGTAATTGCATGTCAAGCGATACACGGCACTAATCTGAAGTAGTGACTATCATAAATTTGATAATCACCGCCAGAAGCGAATGGCTCCTGTCGAGCCAAAAGGAAGACCCCGACGAGGAGAGCCTGGACGCCACGTGCAACAGTACAAGCTCCATGCTGAGTCCGTTGATAATAAGCTAGCTGTTCTAGCTCTACTCGCGACGAATACTATGCGGGCCACCATTTCTCACTGCTATCCTAATCTAGTAGCCTCCTCGTACAAAAGCAAGTGCGTCAAAATTCTCCGCTGGCGACGCGAGCAGTCCAAGCTGGAAGATGCGGCTAGAGATCACAATGGGGAACATAAGAAGCTTCGTCAGGTAGGGACGCCTACTATTCTCTCTAAGGCCTCTGAAGATGAGCTTGTTGTGCCGGTAAACGAACTCCGGGGGGGGGGTCTCAGCCTAAATGCTGACGATCAAGGCTCGTGAGCTCGCCGAGGCTGCCAACGTCCAGGACTTTGCTGCGTCGGACAAATGGTTGGAAGGCTTCAAAAGGCGCCATCGATTTAGCCTTCGGGCTCCGACTCACCAGGGCCAAGTCAGCCCGCCTGATCGTGCTGCAATTGCAACCGAGTTTTCAGCTCTAGTGGCATCTAAAGTGCAAGACCTTGGTATCAAGAGGGTCGACAACGCTGATCAAACTGGTAAAAAATATTTTAACTGCGAGTATCGGTAATTTAACGATTATTTAGCAGCGGTGTTTTTCGAATATGTAGCAAAAAGACAATTGCCAAGCGTGGTGAAAAGACTATCTGGGTGCGATGCAGCGCGGCATCGAAAGAGCGCGTCACCACGATGATGCTGGGCGATGGTGATGGTAACAAGTACACCCCGTTTGTTGTCATGAAAGCGAAGCCCTCGAAGAATGAAGAAACGCAACAAGAAAACATCGAAATGCGAAATGGGTTTGGGGCTCGTATTTGGGTCGACGTCAAAATGATTCTAGCTAAAACCAGTTTGGCAGTTCATGGTAACAGCAAAAGTATGTTTTTTCAATTTTTCTCGTATATTAGTTAGTAACTTAAAGGTATTGCTGTTATTTCAGGGTGGTGGAATCAATACCTGTCTGTTATCCTCCTGAATACCATTTCGGATACAGGCACTCCCTAAACGAGCATGTGCTGCTCTTATGGGATGATTTTAGCGGCCACTGGACTCAAAAGATGAAGGACTATGCCGCATCAATTAACGTTGTGCTCATGAAAGTGCCCAAAAGTGCGACGGCTGTCTCACAGGCAGCAGACGTCGCCTGGATATTTCCTCTGAAGGAACGCCTGCTCCAGCTTTGGCATGAAATAATGCAAGCGCAGATCGCCCGCCGAGTTGCTGGCACCAAATTCAAGCTGCAGAGAAACAACCGGATCAAGATATGAGACTGGATTCACGTTCATGGAACTCGCTGGCTGCTGCTACAATTGCGAATGGGTTCAAGGGAAGTAAGCTGCTGCCTAGTGCAAGCTGCATAGCTTCGAGCGAATTGGTGGCTCAGCTTGAGAATCTGTCGCTACTGGAAGGGCAGTCGGTAGATGAAAGCAATGAATTCGCTGTTCAGGAGGACATCATTGAGGAGACGACTGTCTAAAAATAAAGTTTTTTCTCTCTATCTTTTAACAACGGATTTGAAAGGGTACCTACCCCTTGTAACATGGGGGTACCGAATTTTAGATGTCCTACAGCAGAGCTATGTCCTAAAGCGCAGGTGCTCTTGGCCAATCATCGGTCAATCTAGTATCAGCTCTTCAAACTAAACGTCCTAGAGCGTAGCCAAAGCCAGGGCAAGAAAAGCCAGTCACTTTGCAAAACTCGGGGGAGCAACAAGGGCGAAAGAGGATCAACGGCAGTGGCAGGACCCCGAAAGTCTTCCAGCGGGTCGCGTATTCCTACAAGTTCAAGCTCAAAGCTGTCGATTTATATC
>KV737404.1:990-26766 GCA_000500225.2 Phytophthora pinifolia | reverse complement strand
TTGAATCGAAGCGAGGGGACCACGAGACTTGAGGGACCACCTGCTTGCTACCATGGGCGCTGCCGCGTCCGTGTCGACCGACTCGAACGGCTCCATCCGTCTGCAGACGCCGTCCCGGATCGTCGCTGCCTTCCTCAACCTGGCCAACAAACCGCACCACGCGCCGCTGGTGGCCGCCAAGACGCAGTGGAAGATCGCGCAACCTTACACGGGCGCCAATGGTGAGCCATCCACCAACGAGCAGGAGCTGCTACACATGCTGCACGATCCTTTGGGCCAGAAACACATTGGCACCTTCGCCAAGAAGATCCTGACGTCCGAGACCTTTTTCTGCTGGGTCGAGATCAAGGAGTTCCGCGAGGCGCCGTCCGTGGGCTACCGCAAGTCCATGGCCAAGCTCATCTACCGCAAGTACATCAAGAACGGCTCCACTATGGCGCTCGGAAGCATCACTTCCGACCTCATCGCTCTCTACGACGTGCGTAAAAGAGTCGCCTTTTAGTAGACCTCTAGGTGCTGATCGTTGTTTGGTGTCTGCTATAGAAAAAGATATCGGAGCTGGAGGCAAACCATGGCTCGAGTGCGACGGTCGACTTCTTTGACCCGCTCATGACCAACATCGTGGCGGATATGTGCCAGAACACGTTCATGCGCTTCAAGGCCTCACAAGAGTACGAGATGTTCAAGAAGGATCTCAAGGATACGTACAACAAGGTGACGATCGAGGACTTTGAGTACCTGGAGCTGCTGGGCAGCGGCGGCTTCGGTCGCGTCGTGCACGCTCGAAAGAAATCGACGGGCAAACACTATGGTGAGCGAAATACTTAAAAAAACGACCACATTGACGCTGACCGTTGGTTTTTCGTTCGGCAGCGATGAAGATCCAGCTGAAGACGGGTCTGCTGGACGAGCACCACGACCAGCTGAGCCAGATCACGTCGGAGAAGGACATCCTGCAGATCTGTCACAACCCGTTCGTGCTCGACATGCACTACAGTTTCCAGACGCCAGCACACGCCATCATCGTGACGGAACTCGTGCGCGGTGGCGACTTGGGCGATGCATTGAAGGCTTCACGCGATGGATACCTTCACGAAGATCGCGTGCGGCTCTACGCAGCCGAAATTGGGCTCGCGCTCAACCACATGCACGATCTGGGGCTTATTTATCGTGATCTGAAACCTGGAAACGTGCTTCTTGGCGAGGACGGCCACGTCATCTTGGCCGACATGGGGCTAGCAGCAGGCTTCGATCCCATCAAGCTCAAGAAGGACGATGGTGGCGACTATCGATATACTCCAGTGCAGCCGAAGCTCACGCGCCGAAAAACGACCGTCGGAACACGAGGCTACATGGCGCCCGAGATCATCTCGGGCAAGCTGGTCAAGCGTGACCAGCGACCCGGATACACGTATGCCGTGGACTTTTGGTCTCTTGGTGTCACGATTTTCGAGCTCATGTGCGGGTTCCAGCCGTTCAGCATGCACTCGAATGGCAACTTCTTCCAGGAAGTGGCCAACGAGGAGATTTTCCGACTGTCACCGCGTACACAACACAAGATCGAGCTCCAAAAGATGGCCCAAGGCGTGACATTCCCCCTGCATCTCACTCGAAATGCTCAAGACTTTTTGAAGCGTTTGCTCGAGGTATCACCTGAACATCGGCTAGGCTGCAATGGCGACAAAGGTTTTGCGGAGTTCACGGAGCACCCGTTCTTCGAAACGATCGACTGGGAGAAGCTCATGATGAAGCACATCGACCCCAAGTTCAAGCCTGCACTGCCGCTGCTGAGTGACAAGAAGATTTACAATGGCTACGAGCACATGATGTCGCACTTCGACATGCGCGACAAGGACTTCATCCGACGTACGTACTCGTATCTGGGCACTGTGAATTGTTCGATGTGACTGATCCGTGTCATCATTTTTATCTTCTTCATACAGACGACTGGTACGCGGATCCCGACCCAGAGATGCAGAAGCATTTTGATACGTGGGATTTCATCTCGCAGTATACGTTACGAGCCGAGCTAGGTATCGCCAAAGAGCTGGACGAGACGAACATCCCGTACAAGGTACTGCAGCTCACGGGTGAGGACAGCAAGGCAAAGTTTACGACTGCCAAATAGAGAGCTTCACTGCGTGGTGGACCAGTTCAGCCTGCAAACATGCTGGTTATCCATAGCGCCGCTATGTGGATTGTGGTGGGGGCCCCACTCAACTGTAGCAGTATAGTCAGGAAGATGGAGGCAAAATAAATGCTTTGAAAAATGAAAATTGGTCCAACCAGAATGTATGTGTGACACACACTAGTATGTAACCACATTACATTCTCAACTTTCGCGTCGCAATATCTGTTATCGCAGGTAGCTTACCCGGGTTTATATACTTTACGGGTTTTGACCCGCCAAAAATGAGTGGTTCAGATGAGCACCGGACGACGTTGCAGCAGGCAAGGCACTTTTAGTTTTGACGGCGAAGGCGGCGGACGACAGGGAAGACTGCGTATTGGGGACCCAGCCATCAGTGATTCTGAGGATGAAAAAATACACTAGCTGTCGAGACGTCTTCGGGCGTCGATGTGGCTTACTAAACTCTAATTTTTTCCTGAAGAACGCGAAGACCAGACTGCGTATGCTACACGTTGCATTTTTGTTGCTTGCAACGGGGTTCCTATGAGGAAAAAAGTACCACCACACTGATCTACACGATGAGAAAACTTCCATAGAAATCAATCTTTTACTGAGGAACCCCCATCCAAAACATACATGTTGGAGATCAAGACGATAATACATGACCTGCGCTCAGTAACTTTATTTGCTTCGCTGCAGGTTCAGTCTAGTGGAGTCCGTCTTCTATCAGGTGTTGGCAAGCGCTGGCTCTTGCTGTCAAGGTGCGCCTGCAAAAGTAGCGTTAGAAGATCGTCAGGAGGCGCTTGAGGAATGCGTTGGTGCGTCGTGTTGAGATCCATTCTCGTTTACAATAATATGAAGAATACAGCAATGTGTATGCATCTTCCCAGTCACTGGGCTGCTCGAAATGTTCTCTTATCGCGGTGGTTTGAATTTCTGTGCGACTAGAGCTTCAAACGCTGTACAATGTCATGAACGCAAGGCTTGTGCGAGGCGTAGAACGTGCGGATAGCCTCCTGATCTAGTGCAGCCTGCCCGTCTCGAATTGTCTTCCGAATGGCCGCCACCTTCTGCTTCAGCTGGTCCGCGTCGCTCTCCTACGAAACAGAACAGGCATCCTGTTAGCACGTCCGCTACAGTGTCTTTTACTTCCCCCTCCTCTCTCTGTGCCCACTCACATGCTTCTCGATGCTGTCGATGATCGTCATGGACGCGTTCAGCAAGTTGGACGCCAGCAACTCGAGCGCCTGATGTGCCTGGTTGTGCGCCTCGTCCAGGTGCGCCTTGGTGACGGTCTTGCAGCTTGCGGGCTGGGCTCTGCCGCTGCAGCCGAACGCCGACTCATACAGCGCCGCCACCTCCTTCATGTACGCCACGCTCTTCTCAAAACTGCTCCATACGTCGGCTTCCTCGGCTTCGCCAGCAGCAGCAGGTGATCCAGCAGCCTTCATGGTCTGCAACTTCGGCTGCTTACTTCAATGAACAGGAAACTGTTTTTTTTTTGCAAGTTTTTGAAAAAATGTTGGATTTTGGTAAAAACAATATTTTTTTACTCCGACACCAAAAGATCGTCAAAGGGGGACAATAGGGAAGAGAAGAGAAGCTAAGGCCGAGCACCGACTTTTCCTCTCTATAACCTGCGCTGGCATGAGCAGCACGCGCAGCAAGCAGACGCGGCTGCTGCGGCAGGCCAGCGTGCTGAACGAGCTGCAGGAGACGGCGGAGAAGGACTCGCAGGACAGCCGCTACGCGCGCCTGCTGAACGAGCTGGCCGCGCTCTGCGGCGACCGCAACAACGTGCTGACGGCCGAGTCGCTGCAGTTCTTCGCCACGAAAGGCCGCGCCGAACCCGTCAAGCTGGAGCGCGCGCCCGAGCGAGCAGAAGCCCAGCAGAAGCCTGGAGCCGCTAGTACCAAGCCCGACGACCTGCTGAGCGCCGACGCCGCGCGTCGACAGCGCGTGGAGGAGCTCACGCGCTTCTTCATGGAAGCCAAGTCGGATATCGAGTTCGCGCTAGGCGGCGGTCGCGACTTCCACGAGCCCAAGGACGAGATCGAGAAAGACGAAGACAAGGACGAGAGCGAGAAAGACGACGACCAGGAGGACAAGGACGACGCGGCGGACCCCGCACGTCGCCTGGCCAAACTCCACGCCAAGCTTCTCAAGGACAAGGTGGACAATCGAGTGTTCAACGTGATGCTGGGCCAGATCCGAGAGCAGGACCCCGCTCTGTACGGCGCCATCTTGTGTCACCCGCTCGTGTCCGGTGTGGACCCCAAGAAGGACAAGAAGAAGAAGAAGAAACGCAAGGACAGGGAACGCAAGGACAAGCAGCCGTCGGCGACCAATATCGGCGCCGGCATGCTCACGCCGGATCTGACGGCCGACCCGCTCGCCGACGAAGACATGAAGATGAACATTAGTCGCTTTGTAGCCAAGAGCATCGCCGAGGGATCGCTGCAGGGACTCATGCTCGCGGCGAAGCTCGTGCTGGCGTTCCTGGACCACCAGAATAAGGCCAATGCGCCGCTGCCGCCGACGTTCCCGCTGGCGTCGCATCTGCGAGTGCTGCGGGGAGAGAAAGCGCCAGAATACCGGTCGAAGAAGGCAGCGGTCGCAGCGACAGGAGATTCCGCGGCGAAAGAAGCCACGACGCCTACAACAACGGACCAGCCGATGACCGATACAAGCGCGCTCGAGCGTGCTGAGGGTGATTTTGAGGCTGATCTGCAGAGCGTCGTCCTCGAAGCTGCAGCATCCGCTGAGATGGATTTAGACTCGGACAGCGCATCGCTTGTCAAGCTCCGCGCTCGACTGAGTCGATTTGGCGACGATGGTGATGACGATGATGATGATGAGGAGGAGGACCGTGGAGAAGGTGACGAAAGTCTTGGTGGGGAAGGAGTCGACGAAGACGCGTTGATGGCGCGTGCAATTGCTTTATCCCTATCCCCCGAGGTGAATTTACGTGATCAAAACGCGTCCACTGATGCTCCTTCAAGCCCCAAGAGTGAGAACAAGCCAGACGGAGCGGCAGCAGACGACGAAAGCGAGTCGCCTGTTGTGAAAACGCGACCGCCAAAGTTCTCGGCTGAGGAGCTGCTGGAACTTGGTCCGTTTACGCTGCCTGGAGAATCGATCGCTGATGTGGACGGGGTGACAGTTGTGATGGCGTTGGTTGTCCAGATGACCAACGTATGCATGGAGTACCTGAAGTCGTGCCAGCAGGGCGTGCTTCCGAACAAGTCTCCTGTTCAGCCGCACCCGTTGGCCTTCATGCTCTTGAATTCGTTGCTGAGGGACCTGCACTCTTCAATCGCTCCGCATTCTCGGTGGGCTGAAGACCTCAGTTGGGTTGCAAAGTGGCGATTGTTTTCGTCATGCTCGACGCTTTCACTGTTTCGAGTGCTAGAAGTACACTTCTTCCACGTCGAAGTGATGGGGATTGCACCGGGGTCTGTCGGCCTAGGCCAGATTCCCAAGCTGAACTCTCACCAAAACGACAGCAGAAGTGAAGGTGGCAACCCCTTGCTGGAGAGTTTGAAGTCGCTAGTCCTGAACTACATGGCGCTTGATACTCCTCACCAAGTTGATGCTGGACAAGACGTCATCGGAGCTATTATTTTTTCAAGCCCAGCGTCTTGCTCACCTGTGGACGTACAAAATGCTGCGGATTATTTCTTGGCGCGGATTCGTGAACAAGCGGCGGCGGCGTGGATACGAGCTTTCGCTATCTTCTATAGCGCGCAAAAGGAACGACACGTGATACTGTCAACGAAGCTCGCTGAGTGCCTTAAGCTCGCCAGAACTGGCGAACAAAATGTGGAGTGGAAGTTTCACCAGCTGGACATTTTGTGCGCGCGACTGGCTTTGCCCGATATGGCGCAACGTTTTGTTCCCACCTGCGTTGACGTTGTTGACCGCGACAACAAAGCTGAGCGTGGACAGAAGAATCAAAGTGGAAGGGACTCGAGCGTGAAGCCAATTGATGACGGTGCTGTTCAGAATGCGGCATCCAAGACTGGAAAAATCAAAGCAAAGTGGAGCCCCGCCGTTATTCGTGCTTCGCTGGACACGGGATCGTTGAGTGCGCGATGCCTGTACGACTACATATCGGGGCACGGACCACCCGGTCTTCTGGATGCGATAGTGGAGGCTCCTAGCGGTGGTTCTAGCGACGAAGTACTGAACGCCGATACCCTGGCAAATGCGTACGAGGAAATGTGGGATATGGGACGCAAGCAGAAGGCGGAGGCGTTGGAATGCATCAATCGCTTACCCAATCTTCTTGACTTGCTTCGTGAAAGCATTCTATCGTCGGGCTGGCATGATTTCTCTTTCAAGGATAGCTACGAATTGGTGCACGCGCCATTGCTGCCACTTCTTGAGAAGGATAGTGACTCTTCGCGATCGCCAGATCTCAACGCCCGAATTGTTCTGTTGCGATCACTGCAAGACTTGATGATCCAGCGGTTGGGAGGCTCTCGTGGTGATGAACCTCCTGCGTTAGAGTTTGATTCGTCGCGGTGCGCCGAAACGATGACACTTTCTGATGGGAACAGGACTGCGAAGCAGTATACTGCAAAGCAGTGGGGAATGGTGATGGCTACAACGGGCTGTCCCCCCAACACGGGCATTCACGAGTGGGGTGTTCGCCTGGACCGTTGCGAAAAGGGACACATTTTCCTTGGCGTGTGTACCCGAGATGCATCCGTAGCAACTTACGTTGGTGGTGACCGGCAGGGGTGGGGGCTCATTGGAACACGAGCTCTCTGGCATGCGCGCAGCAAAGTTCGCGGCGATTACGGTGACGGTTTTACTACAGGAAGTGTTGTTCGGGTTCGGCTGAACACGGATAGTGGAGCGCTTTCGTTTGGTGTTGGGGATAGCGATTGGGGGATCGCGTTCGACGGCTTAACGCAACATGGAACGTTATACCCAGCGATTGGTTTGTACCAGCGAGATGACCAAGTGACAATTCTGCCGGTCCAGCCTACGGTGGATGCGAGCTTCGGTTCATCACAGAGTGGCGAGGTGCTGGAACCCAAGGGCGTTGTGATTCCGGCCGTTCTCAAACCCTTCCTGCATCACGCGGGGACTCTTTTGGAGTCGTGCTGCTCGTTCTTATCAAGTCCGTCGCTGAATGATCTGAGCATTGCATCAGAACAGCAGCTGGGGTTGACTGCAGTACAAAAACTGGAGCGCGCTCGTGAGTACGAGCGATTGATATCCTCGTACCCACTGTTATTTTCTATGGTGACTCCGTTAATTAGCTCCCTGAGTCTGATACGGAGTTATCATGGATTGGCCTCAACACTGGCAATGACCTTTGTGCCGTGGTGTATTCGTACAATGCAATGCATTGAATGTGTCAACCAAACACTTCGAGCGCTGGCACCGTCAGGAGAAGACGCCGACGATGTTTCACCGGGAAATCTCGTCCTAAGTGTAGCTGGTGAATGGGAGCTGAAGAGTATGGCGGCTGGGAATATTCCGGCCCAGCAGTATCACCTAACGCTCTCTCAAGGAAAAGATGGGTCGATGCAGGGGCGCAGCAGTGGCTCGTTTACAACTGTGACACTGAACGGTTTTGCTCGAGGAACCAAGGTGTCGTTCGTGGAAACTTGGCGCCAAGGAGGCACTTGCTTGGTTGAGGGACGCCTCCGTGCTGATGGGGCCCTTTTCACGGGCAGCTATGAGGACACCAAGAGTCATACAAGTGGCTGCATTGTGGGCAACAAGATCTCGCAAGAGACCAAGGACACTGATGGGCGTCAGCTGGTGAGCAACCAGCTTGTCATCTTGGAAATGGTCCTTGCCAATTTGCTTGGTTATTTCGGCCACGCTTTGACCAGTCTAGAGGCTGATGATCTCCTCATTGACAACGTGGCAACGAGTGCGCTCACCCTGAACGACGTCGCCTATAGTACCGACAGTGAAAGCGGCGACGGTGATATGTCCAATCTATCATCGTCGGAAGGTTCGATCGATGATTACGACGAGTGGGTGAGCAGCAGTTTGCTTGAGGGAGGATTGCCCCTGGACTCTGTGCAGACACACCTTAAAAGCGTGCTCGAGCGAGCATCGGAAATTTCGGGCTTTGGTGCTGCCGCTGCAGCTGGCTCTCTACCGTTGCTCACAGAAGCTACCAAGACGTGGATGCAGTTTGTATTGCCCAAGACCCTTTCAGCTCCGCTGCCTAATGTCGACAGTACGCCTGTAGCTGGAGCACGTGTCAGCAATCCATTCTTGAAAGACCTCATCGAGAACCGCGGGGAAGCAGCCGCGTTGGATCGATGGGTATCCAAACATGTCGGCGAGTCGCCCTTTGTGCGACTCGGTGGGGAGCCCATGAAGGCCACCCGACGCACGGTTTGTGCTGCCATGATATGGCACAGTGGGTTTTTGAGCTCCATCAAGAAGCACATCGACAATGCACAGGGCAACCTTGCAGAAAGTGACGTCCGACCGCATGATAACCTGATGCACATCTGGCGAGCTGCTCAGAGAGTTATTGAATGGGCGATTCGAGCGAAGAACTCGATGGGCTCTTCGTACACTGTAGTGGCCGGCCTGGTGATCCGGAAAGCTCAATTCTTACTCGAGATTGAACCCAGCGCGAAAGCTTTAGCGGCGGCCGAAGCTGTGTTTTCCCTGACGACAGTGGATAGCGGTGCTCAGAGAATAGCCTTGAAGTCCGCCGTTTACGAGTGCGCTGAGCGCATTTACAGTGATGTGCTGGTACAAGTCGCTCGCTTCGTGGAAGCGCCAATTCGTGTGTCGACGCTGCAGTCAAGAATGCTAGGCAATTGCACTGCGGCATTCCTGCGAACTATTGGCATGCTTTCATTCCGAAATTTTGTCGGGGACTCCGGTAACAACCATCGTGGAGTGCTGACTGCGGAACGCCATGAAGTGATTCAGTCGTCGTTCGCTCTGTCTAGTGCACTGCAGTGGCTGTCACCAACGCTCGCTGAGATCAAGGCCAACGGTAGCCGGGGATCGGCGATGGGCAAGGATTTTGGAGACTTCGGTGCCAATATGGTGCCTGCCGCTTCTTCATCGAGCCCCGAGAACACTACCAAGTCGTCTCACTATCTGAGCGGGCTTGGCGGCTGCGGGAAGCATCTTAAGAACGATCTCAGGGATGCGTTTGAGGCCTTGTACGGGTATCTCAGTGCGTCGTTGTCTAGGGCTACGTGGGCCCACGATGCTGATCTGCAGTTGGTCATTCTGCTTGCCTGGGGGATCATCATTCAGCCAGACGACCATTCGTTCTTATCGCGTGTCGGCATCTTTCGAGTGCTGCAGACTGTTCTGGATGAGGCACGTGGGTCCTCTGATGCTACCTTAGCAGAGGGTCCGACTGTCTCATCTCGAATCTCTCCCGATGATGCGGTCTTGATTGCGGAGAACAAAAAGAAGATCGTGCAGGCTGCGCTTAAAGTGGTGCACCTGCTAGCCGCGCAGGTTGCTCATGCCAGCGATACGGCTGATGGACTACTTAGCGCGTCAGACCTTCCATCCACTCCAGGCCTCAGTTTGGGCTCCATTCCGTTGTTGCGGAAACCCTCCGGCCCCGAGACGCTCGGGAAATCCGTGTTCCACATGCTGTATACCGAACTGAAAAACTCACTGGAAGAAATGCGTCAAAATCGGGGGAACGTGGCTGTGGATGCTCCGTCTACGGCGTTTGTGGCTGACCCTACCCAGTCTGGTGATCCTAGTACTGCTGGGTCGGAGACAGGCTTCGGGGGTGGTCTCGATGACGCACAGGAGTATTGCTACCAGATCTGCTCGCTGCTATATTCAGTGAGTGGCTCGCCGGTCTGCAGGTCGCACTTGTCTTCTTCCCGATGGCTGCGTCTACTGCTTGCCCTTGTCGACGTCAATTCATCTCAGATCCAGCGACGTATCCTGAAGTTACTTCGTCGGCTTCTGCCGTCCCTCGACCC
This sequence comes from Phytophthora pinifolia, assembly GCA_000500225.2. Lineage (NCBI taxonomy): Eukaryota > Oomycota > Peronosporomycetes > Peronosporales > Peronosporaceae > Phytophthora > Phytophthora pinifolia. The sequence goes on along the minus strand of KV737404.1, from coordinate 16,680 downwards.
GTCCTCTATTCGAGTTCGATACGACGAGATCGACAGCTTCGACATGGACAGTGAGGACGAATACGACGCTGATGGACAAGAAGAGCCGGATCATGCATCCACGCTGATTACTTTCTTCATGGGAATTGTGGGGATGAACAACCCTCCAAGCGTCGCTGAGGTTATACTTCGCCGACTTGCTACTACCAGCGCCCCTGGAAATGCTGAAGATCTGAACCTGGTGGCGGAGTCTGGTTTCAATGCAGGGGGCCTTGCTGCTGAGGTTGTGCTGCTTCTTCGTTCTTTGTACGAGTCGGATAGGTGGGCGGAGTATTTGAACCGTGCAATTGCCGAGGCACTCTCTTCGATTCCGCTTGCTTGTGTCACCGAGCAAGAAGGAGTCGTAGCAGAAACCGCCGACTCCGATGTGGAAATGGAAGATATGTCGAAGGAGACTCCCTCTCTTGAAAGCTGGACGACACAAACGGCAAGTTATGTCAAAGCGTTGTCAGCGCTCTGCGTATTGGACGGCCACATTGAGGGTCTTCATGTTGGCGGAACAGTCAAAATTATGCCCCGCTCTGGATCATCCTTACAGGAGATAGCCTTCCGAGGGGCACGGGGTGTGATTGTTGCATACGAGCCGGAGAAGTCAGCAGCTGAAGTCTTGCTGCGGGGAAGCCGCTCAGACGAGACCAGGGACCAACCGCAATCCTTGGTACCGAGTCGGTCCATACCGACTCGACCAGTTCGAGTTCCCATCGATGATTTGTTTGCTGTCCCAGAAGTTGAGTTACCGAACAACGCATTTTCAGATGCGGTGCTGAAGTCGCTACTCGTTGAGCGGTTCCCGTATTTTTTGGCAGAAGTTAAGAAGAGTTTGGTGGAGGTTGACGTTGTGGATGCGCTTAACGCTGACGAGGATGGCGGAAACGACGGAGACAGCGAAGATGACGATGACATGTCCAATGATGGATCTTCGTCTCCATTGGCGATGGATAGTGAAATGCCTATGAACACTGGCACCGGCGTTGACGAGTCGGACTCGGACGCAGTATCTCCTCGCGACCAATCGAGTGGAGATGACTTCGCATCGCCGACAGAACCCACCGACGCTATGGCAGAGATGGAGAAGGAGTCACGACTTTATCGAATGCTTCTCTGTCAGCATGGCCTTCGTGCTTCCGCAACGCTGCTGAAGAATGACTACTGCGCTGCGACATTTATCCGTGGTGTTGGCCCGAGTGGTCTGAAGGAGTTGCTTGCTGTTGCCATCTCCGAGACACCAACAACTGCAGGAGTCGGAGATATTTCATCGCTGGAAGAAAACTGGTTGATGTTGTGGTCCCGCTGGTTCGCGATGAGAAGTGCCACCGCAGCCCCCTCACCCCCCGCAGACGTCAACGAAGGAAAGGGCAAAGCAAGTGACAATGTGGAAGCGGGAAATGCGTCACCAGGTCCAATGGTCCAACAAATGATGGAGATGGGCTTTCCGAAAGAATGGTGCGATGTCGCGTTGGCTCGTTGTTCTCAAAATGTGGAAGCTGCGATCAATTTCTGCTTCGAACACAGCAGCGATATGGAACGTCTCGTTGCAGAGTACCAGGCTAGCCGAGCATCCGGTGGAGAAGGCAGCGCAAAGTCGGCGAGAAAAGACGATTTGGAAGCAATCAGTCCGCTGTTGGAGCAATTGTCCGAGATGGGATTCCCTTTCAACTGGTGCAAAAAGGCACTTGCTGCGAATAGAAACAATGTGGATGCGGCTTTGACATGGATTCTATCTAATGGCGAGGCTTTGGAAGCGGAAGACCGGCGAGAAGAAGAAGCCAAACTACGATCGCCGGGTGGAGGAGAGACCGCGGATACAAATGTTCCAAGTACAATTCCTGAAGGCGATGATGCTGTTCTGATGCCCAACCCCCTCCGTGCTGTAAGCGGTCAAGCTTGTATTGGAGAGCACGACTCGATGGTGGAAGGTCTGGTAGGTGGCGGTTTCGCAAGTGTTGGTGCTCCGGACTGTCTCGTTTCAAGCGGACGATGGTACTATGAAGCCACATTCCACACGAATGGCTGCATTCAAATTGGCTGGGCTGACGTGGCATTTTGTGGCGCGGCCGATCGCGGAGATGGAGTAGGAGATGGAGCGCACTCCTGGGCATATGATGGGTGGAGACAGCAACGATGGCACGGACGCTCCTCGCCGTGGGGGTCCAAGTGGAAACAAGGTGACGTTGTTGGCTGCGGTATCGACGCAGATGCAGGTACCATCATTTTCAGCTTGAACGGCAAGATGCGGTCTGCGAACATGGGCGTTGCTTTTCGGGCGGTTGACTTTGCCCGAGGGGTGTACCCGTGTGCTAGCTTCAACCGGAGAGAGCGCCTACAATTTAATCTCGGTGGCTCTCCATTCAAGTACCCGCCTCCCCCAGGTTTTCAGCCGATTTTGAACGTGCTGAGCGACACCTCCGACCTAAGCTCAGTCCCGAAAGGTTTCGACGTGATCGGGTCTCGAGAGGATTGCCTGGAGGAAAGTACGGGTGAAGAGAACTACTCGAATGACACGAGATACTTCGCACGGGACATGCATCCCTCGATGCTCAGGAGCTCAGGTCACAGCCGCAGTAGCGGCTTTGCCTCTGGATCTGGTGTGACCAAGGCGGATGCGATGGCGGAAATCAAGGCACTCCCTGACAATCGAGTATACGTTGAGCTACTCGTGGTCACTCGATCACTTGCGATCTTGCAGGCCAGACGCGCGCTGTTAACATTACTCGCGAAATGGCCTACAACAGTCGTGGGGCCATTCTCCGTGGCAGCATTTTTATCCAGTGGTGATACGCGACACGCTGCCGCGGAAAGTGAAGACGCGACGAGGTTCATCGACTTCATCAAGCTCATTGCGAGTTTGAGTGCTCTTCACGTTTCCAATGCACTACCCAGCGCATCTTTGACGCTGCCCGACGGCGATGCACTCCATCTGCTGGATTGCGGTGCTACCGGTCGTTATGCGCTGGGTTTGCTCTCTGGTGTTGTGCAATCAGCGTTGAACAGTGCTCTCTCGACACTCACGTCAGACACGTACGATCAGAACTCACTCGTGGCGACAATTCTTTCGTGTATTTCTTCGGAGGTGAAGAGAGCTTCCCAGCGCCAGTACGCCCGCATCCCGTGGAACTCATCCGAAGCCGCGATTACGGCGACTCTGCTGCAGGTCACAGCTGAAGCGGGGCAAACGTGGTCTGATAAAGAAGTGCTCAACCACCCCAACCTCTTCCTTGCCGAATGGATCAGTGGATTGCTGCTGGAAGCACTGGAAAAACACAAGGAGAGGATTTCATCACCCGCGCATGATCAGATCCGGCAACAGTTACTGCAAGCTTGGATGTCGTCGCTGAAGTCGCCGAGTATGTGCGTCAAGGAACGAGGGGCGAATATCCTTGCGGGGATCCTGCAGGATATTTTGCCCAAGGCGCGTGGGATTTCTGATGAAAATGATGTCGGAGCAATTGATGATCACGTCAAGACGCGGTTGAGAATGGCGCTAGCTTCGCTCCCGTTGCAGCGCCTTGTTGATCTGTCGCAAGATCGCATTCTCCGCGAGTATCCCAATGTGCCGGTTTGTTCAAAGTACGTCCAAAGCATCGTCGAACTGGTCTCTGCTGCTGGCTTGGTGATGAGCGCGTTGGGGCAATCCACGGACAAACTTTTCGAAAGCAGCTCGTCTGAGCAATTGTGCGCGTGCAAGCGGATCGAAGCTGACCTTGAGCCAATTGATCGAAAGGAGTACGAGGAAGCGATGGTCGCGAGAAAAATTCTGCAGGCTCAGCAGGCTGCAGAGGAAGCCTTAAAGGAGGAAAAGCTAGCCGCCGAGCGTGCAGTGGCTGCGGAAGCTGGAGCTGAGAGAGACTCGTCTTCGAGTTTGGGCGACTCAAACGCAACTACCAGCAACGACGATACTAGAAATCAAGATGCGGAGGAAGCAGCCAGCCCTGCTAGAAGTACCGGCGTCACGAATATGGACGTCGACAACAGTGATTCCGAGGAGGCTCCAGACATTACGCTCTCTGCGATTGCCAACATGGTGACGGAAGACAGCGATACGATGTCGGTCACCGCTGCGATCCCTGGAGACCGCCTGACCATTAAGGGACCAGGGCGCAGGACCAAACTGCCCATCCCCGAGCTGATTCAGGAGAAGACTGAACCTCCGTTCGAGTTCCGACTACCGGAGGAAGAACCGGTGTTCGACACGTCGATGCTGAACTTGGCCGAAATTGACGTGCTGGAGGCCGCAAAGCGTGGCATCATGGGCGAGGAACCCAGAGGCTGGAAACATGGCAACGACGTGGGGGTGCTTGCCGATTCTCACACGCAGCTCTGGAGTGGAATGCTGACGCAATTCAGACTGCGCCAGAAGCAAGAAGAAAGCAACCAGCCGGAACTGAAGGTTGGGTGCAAGGTCATTCGCGGTCCAAACTGGAAATGGCGCGATCAAGACGGAGGCGAAGGCAGCGTGGGTGTTGTTGAGGGCGTGTCTCCTTGGAGTGGCGTAGACGGCGAGGGCATGTCGGTGCGCTGGCCAAACGACTCGCTGTACACGTACCGCTGGGGTGCAGATGGCAATTTTGATCTAGTTCACGTGGAAGTTGACGAGGATGGCAACATCACGCACCAGCACCCTACTCCGAAAGCAAAGCAAGAAGAAGAAGGCTCGTTTGGGTCGGAGCTGCACGTCGGTGTGTTGCTTTACATCTTTGATTCGGATGAAAATGACTCGAACGCAGTCGATTCGGGAGCTACTAAGGTAGCAGGCCTGATGGAGTGGCCCGACTATAGCGCTGCTGTCCGTGTTGTTGGTCTTAGATATCTGGATGGATCTCTTTGCATTCAAGAGCTGCAGCTAACACGCGGCAACCCCGATATGGGTTGGACGCTTCGTTTCGGCTCGGAAAAATGGCAACCGGGAACGAAGTATATGCTCCGGCCAACGAAGGCGCAAGACCCACCCGGTAGCGGATCATCGAGCGGTGAAACGTCGAAGGTTGATACGCTTCGTGGTGAGTATTCCCACACGGGTGTGAAGGATGGTGAGCGCGTTGAGATCCGCGGTGAGCTTCAAGTATCGACGAAGTACTTGTTCACGATGGACCAGTATAACCATTTCTCAACTCTTGGCATATCGTCGGACGGATTGTCAGTGACTTGCCACAGTGGCGAGTCGCGCAACCTGGCGCTAGGCACGGTGGGGTTCACGACTGGCGTACACTACTGGGAGGTTCACGTCGAGCAAGCCGAATTTGGCAGCGTGTTCATCGGTGTATGTGAAAAGGCCGGTCCGCCTGGCTCCCAGGCGGCGTTGTCGAGCCGCTTGAATAGGTGGCATGGGTGGGGGTTCGTGAACTTCCGGGCCACGTACCACAACAGCACTGAGCGGATCTATGGTGACCATTTCAATGCGAGCGATACCATTGGCGTGCGTCTCGACATGGAACAGGGCAAGCTCTCGTTCTTCATGGACGGCATCAAATTCGGCGAGCACATCGTGTCCGACTTGGGCGTTGCTTTCGAGAACATGAAGGGGGAGCGCAACTCGCGTACGCTGTACCCTTGCATCGGCATGCGCAAGGGCGGCGATCGCGTCACTCTCAACCAAAAGTGGGTTTCGATGCCTGGTGTCTCTCCGCGACAGATTCTGTCTGACGTAGTGGATGTGAGCAAGGCATTGCATTCATGGTATGTGTCAATTCAGCAGGGTAAAGCTGCAGCTCTCACTGCAGCACCAATCGCTCGAGACCCCAGAGTGAAGCTACCTGAAACGTTGCTTCGGGAAAGTTGGTCGGAATGGAAGCGCTGGAGTGACAACCACTGGCAGCGGTGTCATGTGCGCCCGCGTGGGATCTCTGTGGACTTCGACACGTCGCCTGCATCCTGCATCAGCGTCAGCAACGCCGCAGGCTTAGGAGCTCCATTCCTGACAGGTGACCGCGTTCGAATGTGTTCCAAGTGTGGCCAAGAACTAAACCAACCCGAGGAAGCTGTCGTCCTAGGTGTATACCGTGGCTTCCTGTGGTACCGCACCGAAACGCAAGGTAACGAAGGCGCCGACGAAGGTCGTGCTTGGGCCTGGTATTGGTCTCCGAGCGAGCTCCCTGAGCTCATCTTGATTCGACGAGGCGGCAAGGACATGACGCTGATCGAGAACAGTGCGATGGACATGTCCGACTACGAAGACACACCTGAGTACGGCCCATTCAAACCACGTTCTGCGTTGGAAGAGCGCGCAAGGACCGACTTCGATGCTTTCGTTGAGCTGGCTACGCAGGCTCATTCGACCACCTCAGACATGCAGCTGGTGGAGCGACTCAACGCGTACTGCGCAGCGATTGGGCTGGACGTGACAAATGTGAGCATTGCGGATATAGTTACCCCCGCTGAGATGGAAGCAGACGCGAGCGGACCGTCCGGGCGCTCGCGCACACGGTCGCTGGTCGTCGATGACTATTTCACGTCTCCTGCACTGAAAACCATCACTGGTCCCGAGTTGCGCGCACGCACGGCAGTGCTGCGAGTGCTAAACAGCAAGATTCTCCGCGTGCTTCCTGTTGTTGCGATCCGACCCGACGATGGGAGCAGCACCCAGCCGATTGAAGTGGCGGGGAGCAGTGCAAGTGGCAGTTTGTCGACCAAGCGCTCGATGGAGTTTTTGTCGACGAGCTTGAAGCTGCGCTCGCTACGGCGGTTGATCTTCACCAGCACAAAACGCACGTTCTGGGACGACGTGCTGCGTTCCACGACAACCAGCACGCCCCTGCCGTCAGATGAGTACGAGGACCCGCGCGAGATTCGCGTTATCCGCATCAACCGTATTCAGGCTCAGGCCTCGAAGCTGAGTTTGCTGTCGCAACCGGGTGATCGCCTACGCCGCTCGGTGTTCGGCCAGCTTTACCGTGAGATGCGCGCGTGGAGCGACAGCTTTTTCCGCCGTGCGTACTGCGGAAAGGGCCATGGCGGCCAGCGTCGAGCTTTCAAGGTCAAGTTCTTGGGCGAGGGCGTGAACGACTATGGCGGACCGTATCGTGCGGTCTTCGAGCAGATCGTCGACGAGCTGCAGATGGACAACGTGGAGCTGGCCAAGGGCGAGCAGGGATTGCTGCCGCTATTGATCCCGTGTCCGAACCGCCGCAGTGGCACCGGCAGCAACCAGGACAAGTTCTTGCTGAATCCGTCGTGTGGCACCGCTTTGCTGGCCAACGGGCCCATGGCGCTCGATCTTCACCGCTTCTTGGGGAAACTCATTGGCACTGCCGTGCGCCACGGACTGCAGATGGGGCTGGATCTTCCTGCGCTTGTGTGGCGGCCGTTGTCGGGCCTTGAGGTCAGCCGAGCGCACCTCGAGAGCGTTGACGTCGCGACGGCGAGCAATCTGAGACGCGTGGAGGAGCTCAGGACGAATGCCGAGACAGCGGCAGAGGAGGTGGACGAGGTGCTTGGCTACTTGACGCTCTCGACGACGCTGAGTGACGGTGCTGAGGTTCCGTTGGTCCCGCAAGGCGAGAAGATGGCGGTCACTCTGGCAAACCGTGAGCTGTACGTGCAGCTCGTGGAGAAGACGCGGCTCACAGAGAGCAGCCAACAGCTGGCTGCTCTGAAGGACGGCTTGGCCTCTGTCCTGCCCATGGAGCTAGCGCCGCTGTTCACGCCGCGAGAGCTGGAGGTGCTGATCTGCGGTCGCCGCGAAGTGGACGTGGATCTGCTGCGGCAGTGCACGGAGTACAGCGAAGGCGCCGACGAGGCCATGCCGCACGTGCAGCACTTCTGGGAGGTGCTGCGCGAGATGACAAGCGAGGAGAGGACGTCCTTCTTGCGCTTCGTGTGGGCTCGCAGTCGCATGCCCAATAGCGCCAAGGACTTTCCCATGAACTTCAAGCTGCAGGCCGCACACGACCCGGGCGCTGTTAACCAGCCGGACTTGTACTTGCCACACGCGCAGACGTGTTTCTTCGCGCTGCGGCTCCCATCCTACACGAGCAAGGAGGTGCTGCGCGCCAAGCTACTGTACGCCATCCAGAACTCGCCCAACATGGACGCCGACGTGAGGCTGCACAACGCCGAGGGCTGGGCCGATGCCTAAGCAGCCCAGTGCAGCTTCGCTAACCGCGTCCAAATTGCATAACATAGCTTCCTTACATGTTTTCATAATTGACTTCTCGATGAAAAGCATTGTGTCGAGTGGATTCGTTTTCTGTTTTCATTTATCGACTTATACAAGTTGAGATTGAGATTACGCATGATGTGAAGTAGAATTGAAAAGTGAGTTGATTTGCTGTGCTCGGCTGCTCGCTCACTATACCTTTCTTAGAACTTTCCTTCTCGCTCACGTTCGCGGATTCGCTCTCGGTCGAAAGCCATCTTCTCCAGGTCAGCGTGTCACAACATCTTCCCCCATGGTGGTCGACTCGTAGGGCTTGATCCGGCGAATGTGGATCCGTTCTTGGTAGGCTCCTTTGTCGATCTCGAAGACGCCATCGCTTCGTACGCTTGCCACACGGTAGGGACCGTCGTACAGGCGCTGGAGTTTTGGTGCACGGGGGTCACTACGCGAAACCATGACGAGATCTTCCGGGCGGTACTCATGCTCCACGCGCCCCGCGTTTTCTCGGTCCGCCGCGCGTTGCACTTGTTGCTGCTTGCGTTGCTGTTGCTGCTGCCAGTTGACCGGGTTCGAGATGTCGAAGAGCATGTCGCGTCCAAAGGCGCTTTGGCTGGGGGCGCTGCCGGTCATGGTATGGTGCTGTGCCCTCATGGCAAACATCACTGCGGAAAGAAGGTTTTCCCATTCCCCCTTGGTCGTAATTTGGTCCGTCCGGAACTTGTTATTGATGGTTCGATGTGCTCGCTCCACTACAGCGTTGGCTTGTGTTTTTTTTTGCCGTGTTGGGGCTGCGCCGCACACCGTAGCTTTGCAGTAGCTCTTGAAATTCACCTCGAAATTTGGGACCTTGGTCATAGATGCACGTTTCAGGTCGGCGGTACCTGTTGAACCACACCTGGTCAACGATCCGGGCCGCCTCTGCACTGGTACCATCGTCGAGACTAGCGATTTCGATCAGCCTGGTACTTGTATCAATGATCGTGAGCGCTCGCCAGTGGTGTTCACCCCCTAAGGGTCCCAGAGTATCCACCGCGATCTCAGCCCAGGGGCGGACGTCCACGGTTTTTGTGGGGATCTTGCCATACTTGCTGCGGTTGTCCTTGCTGCGAGCACAGGTGACGCAGTTTCGCACCCAACTGCGAACCGACTCGGTCATTCCGGGCCATGTCAGTGCTGCCTTCATGGACTCGAGCATGATGCGTTCACCGGGATGGACTAGCCATTCATGATAATTTCTCAGCACTCTGTTGACCCATTCGGGTGGAATGATATTTTTTTATGTGCTTTGCTGACTAGCACTGAGGTGCTGCCAATCGCGCGCCGTGCAATCGATGGTCCTTCTTCGTGAAGGTTTGCTCGGCGCTGCGCTTCTGCGATTTCTTCGAGCGAAAGCGGATTCAAGGGGAGTTCATCATCTGCGTGCCGCTGGCGCGTCGTTGCGACAGCAGTCCCTTCTTGCGTCTCACGCACTGGCAAGCGTGATAGTGCGTCCGCCACTATGTTGCCATGACCCCGAATGTAGACCATTTCCGGTCCAAATTCTTCAATTTCGAGTCGCCAGCGCAGCATTTGCTCATTGCTGAAGGTGGCTTGGATGGAGTTCTTGTGATCCGTGAAAATGCGGAGCTGTCGTCCCCATAAGAGCGACCGGAACTCTCGCTGCATCTTCACCACACTGAGTAACTCCTTCTGATTCATCGTGGGTTTCTGTGCACTTCCGAGACCAGAATGCCAGAGGTTTTCCTTTCTGCATAATCACTCCTCCGAGCTGGCGCGTGGAAACGTCCGTGTACAACTCGAACACTTCGCTGAAGTCAGGATATACGAGTAGTACCTCCTGAGCAATCATGCGCTTTGCTTCTTCAAAGGACCGTTCTTCAGTCGGCCCCCATTGAAAGGGACGCGTGATAGAAGTCAACGCGGTCAGTGGGGCAAGTATCTCCGATCGCCATCTCTACATATCCTTGTAGTAATTGATCATGCCAATAAAGCGGCAGAGGTCGCGGATGTTTCTTGGTCTGCTCAATCGCAAATGGCCTCCACTCTCTTCTGCATGGGCCTCTTTCCTTCCGCGCGGAGCTGAAACCCCAAATACTCCACTTCCTTCATGCACAATTTGCTTTCGTTGCGTGGACGACCAGTCCGGCATCCACAAGCCTTCCAAAGACGACTTCCAGGTGCGTCATGTGCTCTTCAAATGAGTGAGAGAGCACTAACACATCGTCCAAGTAGACGCAGACATACGGTAAATCGCCCAGGAGTTGCTGCATGACTGCTTGGAACTCGTCCGGGGCAGTACTAATGCCCGTAGGCAGTCGGCAGTACCGGAATTTGCCCCACGGCAGAAGAATCGCCGTGTAGGGACGACTTTGTTCGGCTAACACTCGACTGTAGTAGCCCGTGACTAAGTCGAGCGCACTCACGAAGACTGGTTGGGGTAATTCCCGGATAATGTCCTGGAGTTTGTTTAGCGGGAAATACCGGCGTTTCAAACATTTGTTCAGCTTCCGAAAATCGGAAAGGAATCGTACGGTTCCATCCTTCTTGGGTATGACGAATGCTGGTGACGCCCACTGCGAGTTCTTGTCTGGTTCCAGTACGCCCAGCTCTACCAACCGATCCACCGCCATTCTCACTGCTTCTCGTTGTGCCATTGGAATCGGGTATGGTCGTTGCGCACTGGGTGTACTTCCTTCCTTCACCGGCAATTGGTATATTTCTAGGTCCAGCGTTCCCACTTTCGGCTCAAAGGCGATCTTGACCGAGGTGAGAAGCACCAACATTCTGTCTTGTTGTTCCACCGTGAGATGGTCTGTTAGAACCAGCGCCGCCAAGTTCAGCTCCCTTCCGGTGACATCCAAAATTCTCATCGTTCTGTCCCCTTCCTGCCGCACGGCCACGGCAGCTCTTGCCCGGGGAGTCCGAGCGGCAGTATATGGTTCTCGTGCCCGCCGCATCACCACCTTCACACCATCCCAGCGAATTTCTTGTGCTTGATAGTCAATGACGACCCCTTGTTGTTGCAGGAAATCCGTGCCCAGCACCACCGGATACACTAATTTTCACAATTTTGCAGTCTTGTTGGCAAATGCGCTTGTCCGTAAACTCCGGTAGCACCATTGGAAGCGTAATAGCCCCTTCTGTCCGTTGGATCTCGCCATTCACGTCACGGTACTCCGTTTGGCCCCCTTGGGGGTGAAACCAGGACACCACTTCCTGCGCCACCAGCGAGGAGGTTGATCCTGTCTCGAGCAGGGCCGTATACGTTTGTTTGCTCAGCGGGTGCTACAAGGTAACCTCGACCAGGAGCGGGGGTTGCAATGGGATCTGCCCGTAGCCTTCCCGCAATGACTGTGCTGCTGCTCCGTGCTCCGTCACGTCGGAGCTCCAATAACTCAGCGGGTCATCCTGCTTCACTTCCTCGATCAGTCGTTGGGCTGCGGCCGCCACCGCGCGTTCGTCGTTTCGTCTTGCATCTTTCGCCTCCGGTCGCTGAACCGATCTCGGCCGGAACCGCGGGGACAATGGGTTGCGAAAACACTCATTGTCGCGATGGTTGTTCCACACATTCCCTTTTGCTTTGCAGTATTTGCAACCCTCGCCAACATCCTGCTTTCGCTTTCTGGACGCTGGCTCCTCCTTCGTAGTTTTGTCCCCCTGTCGGTTCTTCTTCTTGGATTTCAGCTTCTCTTTTCCGGTTTCCTTCGGCGTCTGCAGCTCGATTCGCTCCGATTGGATGAGCCATTCTCCTCGTTGTGGTACGACAGCCACTTGCCAGCTCCGCGGCATGCCTGCACTATACCGCCGGCACTGCGTGTCTTTGCCCACTGGTTCACCATCATCCCGCAGCACCCATTGATCCAGCTGCAACAGATGCCGAAACTGGTTGTCATAGCTCTCCAACGTCATACTCCGGGTCTTTTTCAAGCTCGTGATCTCGTCATGCAACCCTTCTCGCGTGCCGAGAGGACAGTAACGTTCGGCCACAGCGTCCATCGCTCGCGTCACTGCTCTCTGGGTCGGTTCGTCGTTCCAGTGATCGTAGAACTCGTCCAAGTCTCGGCCCGACAGCAGCTGGGAGATCACTTCCATTCTTCCTCGACTCGAGTCCTCGTCATCTCGATCAAGGCCCAGGAAGGTGAAGAGACGATCGAGTTCCAAGCGGAACTCCAGCCACGACTTCCAGCCTTCACCCCGGAACGGTTGCACTGCTCGGGTTCCGCGAAAGCGACCAAGCGACTTGAACTGCACAGCCGCCCGGTTACCCTCATTCTCCATATCTGCTCTTTCACATCAAATTGATGTGTCTTGGGTAAAAGTAGAATTGAAAAGTGAGTTGATTTGCTGTGCTCGTCGGCTTCGCTACTTCTCGCTCACTATGCCTTTCTTAGAACTTTCCTTCTCGCTCACGTTCGCGGATTCGCTCTCGGTCCAAAGCCATCTTCTCCAGGTCAGCGTGTCACAACACGCAGGCGGTATGGTTGAGTGACTATTTGGATCCACAGGGCAGCAATTCCCCACATTGCTGCATCTACAGGTGAAGGTGTGACCAGGTGCTCATGGCGGAGTTACAGGACGACGACAGCCACACAGAATTCGATAGGGCAGTTCAAGCTGTTACCTCGAAGAAAATGTCGATTCGAAACGCAGCCATGACATTTGGAGTCCCTCCAGCGACGCACCAGCGGCCAAGTCGCCGTAAACACAAAGTGCTGACCTCTATCTATCGTTACAGAAGGAGGCGTTGCTGGCGTGTCGAAGTCGGTTGACCTCCGCAGTAAGTGCGGCCAGTGCTTTGCAACGCCTGGCCTCGGACTCTTCGTCCGTCGTGTGGTCGAAGATAGTCATTATGAGCGTGAAATCCCCGCCAGGTTCCCTTCGTACTCGTGGCTGACCAAGTTCTTCAAAAGCAACAAGAAGCGCTTCGGTCGCTGGAAAGCCCAGAGCCTAGAGACGTGTCGTGCCATTGCTACAACCGAGGAGAACGTGCGGTTACACTACAACGACCTCAAGGCAGGCACGGAGAGCTGCGACAACCTTTCGCCTTCGCGCATCTGGAATCTAGATGAGAGCGGCACGTGTGGCCAGGGATCAGGAAATAGCAAGGTGGATCTGGCGTCCAAGGGCAGGTGAGCAAGCGCGCAATAGTCAGTCGAGACAATGTGAGCACGCTCGTGTGTGTGAATGCACTTGCCCCCGTTCTTCATCATGCCTAGCAAGAACATCAACGTCAGCCACACCAAGGGCGTCATGAAGGGCTATTTTCGCAGCGAGCGAGAATTCGTTCTTGGTCACTGCGCTGTTCATCAAGTATTCCAAGTGGTTCGTAACGAAGATCCCTCCTGCCCGTTCTGTTCTTGTTGTCGGACGGCTACAAGGTGCATTTCTCGGTGTCAATACTGGTATATACCCGCAGCCATGGCATCCTGTTGTACGCGATCCCGGCCCACACGTCACTTTCTCCGGCCACTTGACATAACTACTTCAAGCGAGAGCTCAATAATGAGGTTGGCGCGTTCCAAAAGGAGACGGACTTCACACCAGTGAACGTTGTGGGCGACAATGCAACGATCATGCGGCAGCACTCTCGCCACAAGCCCCTCTGTTGATGTCGCTATATTGGCGGTGTCGCAGACTGATAGCAGGCGTTCATGTGAGGACGTGGCAACATCATCGACGCGACTTCAACAAGATGGCCGTTTCTTTGTCAAATCAGGCCATATACACGTTGACAAACACCCAAATGCGATTGGACCAGGACCTAACAGGGACTCAACGGTGGGGCCAGTTAACCAGCATAGCGGGCGGCGACATAGGGCACTGGATTCAGACCAACATGGATGCAGACTCCCCGGGAGCCGCAGTTGTCACACCTTAGGGGATGACAGCAACATTGACAATAGGCTATTAGGTCGCTGCGAGTGCACAGCTGCAGGATGATACAGAGGCAATCTGCAGGACGGACATTAGGTGTCGTTAGTGGTTAGAACTAAGTGACATCAATGTACCTCACTTGAAAACAAACAAGATTGTCCGCGAAGGCGATGATGTTGATGCTGTGCGGGTGTTGTCTATAAACCACTGGGCTGGAGCACCGACAGACTCGTAAGAAGCAGAGGCGCAACGCTGAGGCGGTGTTCGTGCCCGGTGGCGGGCTCATGACAAGCGATGAGGTTTTCGAGCTCGCGAAGCAGCGTCAGGAGACAAAAACGGCTAAGGTCCGCAGCGGAAGGAGGCTGCGGTAGCGCGCAAGGCTGCGAATACCATCAAAGACGCGGATGTGGCCAAAGCGAGGGAGGTCAAGGTGGAGGCAAGAGCAGCTGCTAAAGTGGCAATGACAGAAGCAAAATGCCATAAAAATCGCAGCCAAGGCGCTGTCCAAGCGGAGAAGGCGCCTCGGAAATACGCTGCGGCAGCAGCTACCCAAGATTTGAAGGCTTCTGCCGGCTCGTGGGGCACTTGTGTGAAGGTTGCGGCGGTGGCTACGGGGTTAGCCTCACTGATGACAGTATTTGAGAGCGCGTCCTGCAGCCACTTGCCTCCTGACGACGTGGGCCGAGGGCAGGTCGGAGCTTATGTTGAAGGATGCATCTGGTGAGCCCCATACAAAAGTCCTATATAACGTCACCCTGTAGGCTGCTGTTCTCTGGATTTTATCCAGAGTTGTTGGGGCGATACGACTGGGGGTGCTATTTATTATAATAATGGACAACTTGCTTGATTTTGTTAATACGGATTTGCTTATAAGCTTATAAAACCTGTATCCTTATATAACCTTTCAGATATTTATATTATTTGGTTCATGTTGCTTGAGTCTTTTACGGGCGACCTTCACGAGACATCCACCAACCTTAACGAGACATCCACCAAACGAAGTCACCCAGCAGGGAATACTTGATCAAAGTGTGTGGCTTCAGTGACTAGAATAACTGATCAAACCTATTGCAATGATGATATTGTGGATTCCGGCCAAAATTCCCAATTCTGAACGATTGTTCGATCTCCTCGAACGATTTCATGACATATGATTGGTAGATATAGAGATTCATGGTGTCCTCATTGGCTTATTTTCAACCAATCAAAACGGACAGATCAAAGAATCGGATCTGAATGGGAGAACAAAACTTCAAGCACGCGTTGAGTGCCTCGAGCAGCTCATCCGCCGTTTTCCCACCGTCGCTACAGCCGCCACCAGACTGGTACGCAATGGAGCTTGCCGTTAAACACCAGCATGCGAGCAAGAACATGCTTCACATGTCCGCTGAAATGGTCCCAGAGCTTTTGCATTATCTCGGTAAACGACGCGCCGCTGACGTCGAACTTGTCGGAGGCTCGGCCAGACTTGTCACTCTGGTAGATGGTACTCTTGCGGTACACCGTTACTGATAACTCCAGCAACGGGCGCTTGGATGCGGGCTGCGACGGCGACAGCGATACAAGTCGTCTGGGCTGTATGCTGCTTCGATTGCGCGGCTGCAACTCGAGAGCTGGAACTGGCGTGCGGGCGCGGAGAGGATAGGGAGAGACACGCGTTGGCGTGTGGCCAGTATCGCCTCCAC